>CAHIKZ030005641.1:1182500-1192500 GCA_903632075.3 Acanthosepion pharaonis
CCCTTTTCCTGACAACCATCTTCTTACAGATAATGGTTACCTGAAAGGAGACTGTTCGACATTCACTGCCATAGTAGTGATACTATATGGCAATTCAGCACACGTCTTTGTTTTTCTGAATCCTTAATACTGAGTTCAGGTTCTGAAAAGCATTTTTGCTATCTCTATTTGCATTCGGATATCGGAATCACGCTGGCCCTTGTCTGTTACTACACTATCCAGACTTCTTTTGTCGTATCCAGTACGTAACTCGTGAATTGGGTTATTCCATTTCCTGGCAATTACGCATTCAGTCTTTCTGTATTTATTTATTTAACTAATATACACCTTATACAAGACCCAAGTGCAACACGAGATAGAAGGTGAGTGATGGAGTTTGTTGTATGAGTGAAAAGAACAGGGGGTAAGAGTTGCAATTTGTGGGGATTCGTGGGTAAGATAACGGTTAATCCTAGCCTTGAACAGGTTATAATTGTAATGGTCGGGCGAGCATCCTCTTGGGTGTCCGTTTTTCAACGTCGTTGTTCGCGGGGAGAAACTGTACGACTGGAATTTGCTTCTCACTAATGAAATATAAATGGAATGAAGCTGGTCCGCTACAGTGTACTTGTCACGGCGGGTCTCAGGTGTGAAGGTTAAAACTGATAGAATTACGGAATGTTACTCATGGTTCGTTCTGATATTAATCAATCATCATATAAAAATGACAGCGATGATTTTCAGGGAGGTATCCCAAAATAAATTGCACCTCGGTTAATCGTTCAAGAGTTTGTGGTGATGTACATAAACTCGAGGCATAGGATTGAACGTTCAAGTTTTTTCAGGATATATCTCTTTATTTCCGCTTTATGTGCTATCTTCTTTAGATTTAGATCCGAAGTCTTGCAATAATAATAATAATAATAATAATAATAATAATAATATGATTTCAGCATTCTTCAGGTCCCCAAACCAGATACCAGTGTCGTTGAAAAATAAGGAACACGAAAATGCCTCATCATCGATGTGGCTGTTCCTGCTTCCCATAATTGGAGGTTGAAAGCCATTGAAAAAAATTAAAAATGAACTGACTTCCTGATAAAGGTTGCTAGATAGTGGGACGTTCAGGCTATACTGTCCCCTCAGTTATCATTGGGGCGTTGGCGTCTATACAACCAATCCTAAGGACATATATTAAGAATATCGGAATAAAGCCTAACATCACATCGTTTCATAAGTCGGTGTTGCTTGACCCTGCAAATATTCTGCGAAAGGTTCTATCTGTTTGAAGTCTTATGATGTGATGTAGAACACTCAAGATGCAAAAATTCCATTTGAAAATGAAGAACGTGCGGAGGAAGAGAAGACAGTAATAACAATAAACTACAACTATTACTACTACTACTACTAGTACTAATAATAATAATAATAATAATAATAATAATAACTATTCCCAGACGGAGAACACAGTAATAAATTTATTTGTTCAATTTTCACTAACATAAGAATTGCGGATGCCTGTAAAATGTGCCGGACAATGATAACACGAGGCATGATTTTTTCATACATCACATTTTATTTCCACAATAATTCGTCAGTTGCACTCGCGTCTGCGCGCGAACACCGGAGCAACATTTCCGAAACGTCGTTGTTACATTCATGGCTACAATATCTTAGATAATTGGGATAATTGTTTATATATAAACAACTACCCAGAGGGTAGTTATAGATATATAGACAGACGCGGCATTTTTAAATTTCATATTATTCACTGCAGAAACTATTCAAAAACGTTAGAAACGACATAAAAAAAACAACAATACGTTCAATTTCGTTTTCGAATTTTATTTTTTTGAATTTTTTCCAAAAAGTCGAAAATCGGCACTTCTGTCGTACACTTTTGCTGAAGCGCACGACGCTCGTCCGGCGACGGCAAACGAAGACCGGCGACGGCAAACGAAGACCGGCCCCGGCAGCCTGCCTAACATGGTCAACGGCGGCATAGAGCTTTTACGGCGGAGGCGGCCCAGCCGAAGCGCACGATGCTCGTCCGGCAACGGCAAACGAACACCGGCTGGCTGGCTGGCTTGCGGAGCCTCTCGCCCCAGCTCCGGCGGCGGCTTGCTTTACGCGCTCAACGGCAGCAGACATTAGTCTTACACACACACATATCAGGTGCAGCCTTGGGGTCACCAATAACAACAGATGAATTGCAGATCTCTTCTCCCAACTGGAGTCAACTCAGATTAAGCCTGCACCTGATTTCCTTGATAATCGGGTGTAAAACTGAGTGCAAAACCTATTCCGGCATACTACTCCCATTTTTTAAGGCATGAATTCATTTCTACCTTTGCATTCTCCTGTAGACAGATATCTTAAAATCGTGTTCTTTTTTCGACAGCATGCCAGAATATTTTACAGAACAAAATTTGTAATGGAGAATTTAAGCAACTCAAATAAACTGATTATCAAAATGAGTGTTTTGGATGTCTCTCATGGCGTAACATTGAATACGTTCATCTCCCTAGTGCCTGCAATGAGTTCCATAAATACAGATAACTAATTATGAAACCCTTTTGCCGCAATAATCAATGATAGCTCTGTGTTATATGTCTTAAAATAACAATAATCCTTTTAGAAGTGTTTGATAACAAGCAGTTAACTTAGATGTTTAGCTACTATTGAAAATTGTGTTTGTCTTTTTTTTTTATCGAATGAACCACGCCTTCACTCACTGGAGTGATTTTCGGCAAAACGCCCACTGACTTTGATGTCGAAGGTTCTATGAAACGGATATTTGCATAAAGGAATGGTAACGGTTATCCTATTCCTTGAAGTGAAGCTGATCTACAAACAAGCAATGGACGGTTACGGAAGTAACATTTGAAAGGATAATAGCGCTCACGCATCTACTTATACATGCATGTGCATCAGAATGCATGTGGGCAGACAATGAAAATAGAACACGCACAACAACAAACAAATATATATATATATATATATATATATATATATATATATATATATATATCAAGGAAGGCGCAGTAGTTTTTGTTAACCAAGTTGCTTTAGACCTTTTTCTAAGATCATCTACAGGGATAAATTAAAAAGACAAAATATGGCGCCTTCCTTGATGAATTTCATCTCAGCATCAACTGGAAAGGATTAGTATAAAATAAGTAAACACAATATGTTTTTATTATTCAATGAAACATTTTTGAATGTAGATATGCTGCCTATATATATATATATATATATATATATATATATATATATATATATATATAGAGAGAGAGAGAGAGATGAGTCTGTGTCTGTGTGTGTAATAAATATATAGAATTTGTTTATATAATATCAAGAACAATTTTAGGGTAAAGAAGTATAACAAAATGGAAAAAGTTTATGACATCATCGGATTAATCTGTCTATATTTCTGAGATGAGGTATTATGTACATTATTTACAATAGTCCGAATAATGTAAATAATGTATCAGCGGATTAAATTTACGCTTGATGCAACTGCACATGCGCATGAACAAGGGACGCTGGGAATTTTAAGTTTTAAAATATTTTTTTAATATGTTTTGGGTATATAATTTATCCAATCCCATTTAGATTCTTTTTTTTTTTTTCTTTTTGTTTATGTTTCCGTCACTTTTGTTATTAAATATCGCACATTTTGATCATAGAAGATCCGTCAAGAAAGGTGAAACTTTGTAAGACCCTGGACGCAATGTTACTGTGCATGTTCTAGCGATTAATGTATTTTCTAAACATTTTCGTAAATTGTTTTTAATTAGAGTTGAATTTTTTAAATCAAAATTGTTGTAAGTCTCATCAAGGTGAACCACTAATGCATGCAATGTGTGGTTTTGTAAAAGATATATTTTGTGTTCATATATTCTTTATTTAAATTCCTTGAAGTTTCTCTGTTGTATTCCATGTGGCAAATATTACAGCTTATAGAATAAATTCCTCCTTCATGTGTTAGCTTATTATTTTGTTTTATGTTAATTATGTCTTTAATTGTTTTAGCCATAATTGAGTCAAATTTTATGTTGAGTTCAGATAAATTATTTTCAGTTTTAGTTGTGATAGAAAGTATTTTTTTTTTTGTTGGGTTTGCCAGGAAGGGCCTCTTTTCTCTTTAGCATTAGATATGAAACAGGTTATTGGGCTAGCCTGAAAGTAATTTCAGTGTATTTCTCATGTTTACGTAAATACTGAGGGCTACAAATTCTGAGTGCTCTTAAGTAGAATCTGATGATTATTCCGGATTTTATTTTGTTGTTATGAAAAGAATAGAAAATAATGAGATCATTTTTATTCGTTCAATTTCAGTGGAAACTAAGTTTTAAGCTACAGTTAACAAGATGTAGCATGATAACTAGGAAAGGTAAAGTATTGTTTGTTACCATTTCATATATAATTTCTATTGTTAAATGTGAAATACCATTGATTAGAAATGAGATGCGCGATTTTTATTCTTTTAGATATTGGTAGGGAGAGATTTATTTTTATTGTGTTAGATGCCTTTTCAAAAGATTAAAGCATTTATTAACCGGGACGCTGGTGTAAAGGGATTTTCTAACTCGACTGGCTATGAGTTTGTGAGTCATATTTGTTTCTCTTAGTTTTTCAGCCAGGATGCCTGAATTATTTATATATGTAATGAGCTGATTGTTTAAAGGAGAACGCTTAAAACACACACACACACACATATATATATATATATATATATATAGGTAGATAGATAGATAGATATTATTTTTATATATTTCGGTATTTACAGAATAACTCATGTATATAGCAAGATACATACGAAAATAGACATGCATATTAGAATAGATTGTCTCGTGTTTGATTAGATGTAAAAAATCCAGCTTTGTCTCTCGCTCCTTTTTTCTACTTGACCTTCCATCTCACCACCCCAGGTATGGATTAAATAGGTTTAATTGTATCCAGTAAAACCATAGCTATTCTGAAACAAATTTTAATACAGTATTTACTCGCAAAAATAAAATAATAATTCTTACTATCCAAAACGTATATTTCAGCTTTAAATAATGCACAAAGGGTTGATAACCCGTAAAAACAAATCAATCACTCTATTTACCAACCTTTCTCTCATTCTCTTAAATTTTTCTTTTTTTTTTATATATATATATACATATACACACGCATATATATATATATATCACTTATCTCTCTCTCGTAACTCCAAGAAACATATTTATACATGTTAGGACTGCTTAAAACATTTCATTCAAAGAAAAGATTAAAAAATCTGATCAAATTTTGCAAAGTCTTCAGGTCGAGAATTTTTCAGCATTTGCTCCTTCACCTTCCAGATTTTCTTTTACTGTCAGTATCATTATTAACTTTTTGATTCTTCTCTCTAATTCCTTTTACACTATCGATTTATTTCCCCTTCCTCTATCCAATCACTCTTCCTCTGTTTATCTGACTTGTCTGCGAATTAAACGACTTGCTGTGTACAAGAAGAGAGACTAAATTGAACAAACAAGCAGGGTAGCGTTAGTGCTTGTTGGCTAGTGACGTGTCAGTTTGTGTCATGTGAAAGAATTCGATGTACGCTATCTGGCAAGAACTAGCATTTTTTTTCTTCTTTTTTTTTGCCTTCATCAACCAACTGATTGGAAAAAATATTGGTTAAATATTCAGATTTTTATATGATCCACCGACTGCATTTACTTCCTACATTTTCTTCTTGATTTCTTAACTCTTCTCATCTGCTTTACTATTTTGGCACGTCCATCTGCCAAGCATTTACTTCCTTACTAATTTGCTTTTTATTCTTTCTCGCCAATGCTTCTCTTCTTCCGTCTATTCTTTTACGTCTTCTTTTTCAAACTGCTTTCATTTACCAAGTTCCTCTTCTTTCTCTCTCTCTCTCTCTCTCTCTCTCTCTCTCTCTTTCTCTCGCTCACTCTCTCTCACTCTCTTTCTCTTTTGCATTCATCATTCATTTACAATCTATATTTATCTCTCTTCCTCACTGTCTGGGATTTGTCTGTTTTCTTGCTTTATACTTCATTCCTTTTCACCCATTTTCGCAATCTATCTATCTATCTATCTATCTATCTATCTATCTATCTATCTATCTATCTGTCTGTCTGTCTGTCTATCTATCTATCTCAATTTGTTCATATCTATCTATATATTTATCTATCTCAGTCTGCCCAGAACTAACTCTGTTTATATCTATCTATCCCAATTTGTTTATATCTATCTATATATCTATCTCAGTCTGTCTATAACTATATATCGTTCTTAATATCTATTTAAATATCTACTTAAATATCAACTCTATTTTAAATATCTTAGTTCATTCATTTCTATATATATATATATATATATATATATATATATATATATATATTAATCTGTAGGTATCTATCTATCTATCTACCTACCTATCTATCTATCTCTAGTCGTAACTATGTATGTATGTACAGTGGGGGAAAATAAATATTTGTACAACATGAATTTTTTAATTAATATATTTATAACTTGTGATAAAACTTAAAATCTATAGAATATTTTTACACCCTTGCATAATGCTGCAATATGCAAAAAACTTTGTTATAACTGAAATTATTTGTTATTTATAAAATTTCGTGGCTAAAAAAGTGTTCTTAAAAAATGTCTTTACATAATTCTTTGTAAGATTTTGCTAGATTCATCCAATTGTCTGATCAATCTAGAACGTTCCTCAATTCATTTTATATAAGGTTATTTCTGCACACAAATCATACACAATAATTATCATCATGGTGAGAGGTTATTAAATTATCAATTTCGCAAAAAGAATTGATCATCAAACATTGAAAGGAAGGCAAAAGCTATAGGAAAATAGCAGATATCCTAAATATACCATTTACTACTATTAGCTTCGTTATTGTTAAGTATAAAAAGGTTAAAACTGTTGAGAACAAATCAAGATCAGGTGCACCACGCAAGATTTTTCCCAGATCAATGAGAAGAATTCAGCGCAGAATTAAAAAATGCCAATGACTACTAGGAGAAAAACACAAGAAGAATTAAAAGCATCAAGTATTATTGTTACGAAACGAACAATAAGAAATGAACTTCATAGAAGTCAACTAAGATCGCGTTTCCCGCAAAAAAAAAACTCTACTACTATTGAAGAAACATTGGGATACACTCGTATGGTGATTACAGTCTTCAGATTTGAATTAAATAGATAATTTTTGTTTATTAAAAGTTAAATTTAATAAAAGATCTCCTAAAAATCCTAGACCTAAAGAGAATATGCAAAGAAGAATGGAGTCAAATACCAACAGAAACTTGTAAATCATTGATTAAAATCTAGAGAAAGAGACGGATTTCTGTTGAATTGAGTAAGAAATAAGCTACAAAGGATTAAATAGGTATTATAATTTTGTACGAATACTTTTTTTACCTCCAATTTTTTTAATTTCATATAATTTCAATAATATAACAATTTTTTTTCTGAAATTTTTTTTTTTTTTTTTTTTGCATATTGCAACATTATGCCATGGTATACAAAAATTGTATGGATTATTTTTTTTTAATAAAATCTATGTTAAATAAAAAAAAATTCATAGTGTACGAATATTTCTTTCCCCCAGTGTATGTATGTATGTATGTATGTATGTACGTATGTATCTATCTATCTATCTATCTATCTATCTATTAGTTTGAATCATAAATAGTTTCCCTTTCAGGGAACAAATTGTAATGACGAATGTCTCATCCTAACTCCTAATCATACATGAAAAGTAAGAATCAATTTCTAGGACATAATCTTACGGTAATGTTCAATGTAAAAGCAGCGGTTTGCGAGCATAATTTTCTACAACCACACATGAAAGACAATGTTATACGTGTGGTGGGAGCTTCTGAGTCTTGTTCATTTTCTTAAAACATAATGTAACAGCTGTGGCCCACCAGTGGCGCGCCGCCGACTGCCACCAAAGGACCGCTAGCGTTGCCATTGGCGTCTTGCGTGTAGGTTACAGTCATCCCTTAGCAGTATACTCAGTACTTTTCAGAACTAGAGTGATAGGGTAACATCTACCTTTTAATCATTTCACGCCAAGAAAGACGATAAAACCACTAAGAAAACATTACTAAGGAGAGAATGCAACGAGGCAGCTGTTCGCTATCCCAAAAGAAGTTCAAGAAATGCTTAAATCAATGGAAACTGTACAAAGTGTGTGGCTTTATACCACCAGTCCCGATACTTTTTGATCAAACTTCGTATACTCATCTCCAAACATATAATTGTAAAATACTTTTAGCTATTATAGCCCAATATACAATAAGGCTTAACAATTTTTAGAATTCTTTCTTCAATGATAAACGAACGGTGACGATATTCTCTAACCACCCCACGCGGTTAGATATGGCACAAGGCCGAAATTAATGTGATGTATCCGAGCCCATAGGCTCGGCCAAACATTTCCCATAAACCCCGCATACACAGGGTCAGGAAGCTGTCTCCCCAGGGATGGTTACTTCATAAGATTAATCGCACGAAGGTTGGTAATGAACGATAATACTTAGGACAAGAACAACACATATAAGATTCGCCAGCGGCGTGTAGAAGTAGTAGTCAACTGCTAGAAAAGAGTCAAGTGAATTCCAGCATGAATCTCCAACAGCAGAATATCTACCAACCGCCCCACGCGGTCAGATGTGGCACAAGGCCGAATTTAATGTGGGGTATCCGAGCCGGTTGGCTCGACCAAAAATTCCCCGTAGAATTGCAGAATCGGAGAGCCGAGTTCGTATTCCAGTCGAATCCATTACATTCACTTGGGAAAGATATTAATCCTCTTCTTCTCCCTCCAACTAATGATAAATAGCAGGACTAACTGGATTCTATAGCCTTGGATGGCAGCTGGTCTAGGAGAAAGACAACTCTGAATTCAAAACCTGCAGAGGGTCGTTTCGGGACCTTGTGGAACATAATGTACCAGGTCTCTGTATTCCGCACTTCAAAAAGTGTGGTTGGTTCTGCAGAACGTCTTCACCACTATAATCAAATAATATATATATAAATCACATATATATATATGGTGGACTCTCTCGTCGTATTCGACTTATGAGAGTCAAACAACTCAGTTTCTAGGAAATGATAGCCCAGACACCAGCACATATACATATGATATATATATATATATATATATATATATATATATATATATATATATATATATATATATATATATATATATATATGAGAATGTAAAGGCTTATATATATGTGAATGTAAGGTTTTTTATACATATATTGCTGCGTAAAAGTAAGTGAACCCCTCTGATAATATTTAAAAGATGTCACTTTTTTCCAGATAATCAACAAATCTTAATTAAACAATATATTCATTAAGAAAAGATAAACTTTATTAAATGAATTACAACCACTTTCAAAAAATTATAAAGCAGAAAAAAATATTAATTAAAACTCAAGATGTGACCATTTTTAAAATATTATCGCCGGGTTTCAATTACTTTTGCGAAACGCACGAGTAAAAGTATAGGAAAAATATGTTAAAAATGCAAGTGAAGTTTTGAAGAATATTCAGTTCAATTTAATTACTTGCATACGAGGCCTATCATGGCATAGCCACACAACTCACCATCTTAATTTTATTATTCAAAGTCATAGAACAGTGAAACCGGTAAAGTTACTGTAAATAAATATTCTTAAAGATTCCAGTTGCTTTTTCTCAACTTCTATCTGGCACACACATGCTAGATACACACACACACCTTTCTCTCTCTCTCTCTCTCTACACACACACACACACATATATATATATATATATATATATATATATATATATATATATATATATATATATATGATAAGAATGTTTCCAAAAACAACAGTATTATGTTTTATTCCATAATCCTCACATTCTTTTCCACACTCGCTGCCAATAGAAATGCCAAATAACGTGCTTTGAATGATTTCTCTCTCTCTCTCTCTCTCTCTCTCTCTCTCT
>CAHIKZ030005641.1:1197500-1225000 GCA_903632075.3 Acanthosepion pharaonis
CTAATACCTTATTTCTGAATAAGTTTATACAAAGACACTTTTTTAATGAGGTCGCTTTTGTTTTGAAAAATTGGCTCTAATATATATTAGTGGATACATTAAGGTATAATCGATAGTCAAAGATATTCGATGCCTATAATAGATATGTTTTCTCTGTCAGCAAAGTAAACTTTACTGACAAAAAAATAAAAATGTCTTTCGTCGTGATGTTTCTCTACATTTCATAGTAGCATCATATACAAGACATTTCTGTTGCAAAAACAGTAATCTACTGAGCAATGCGTTTGCACAGATAGATAGATAGATAGATAGATAGATAGATAGATAGATAGATCGTGCGACGCGTTTCCTCCATTAGGACTTCATCGGACTAGGTTTATATACGTTGATGCGACTACAAATGCGCATGAACAAGAGACGCTAGGAATTTCAAACCAAACATGCTTGATTTAATTTCCAGTAGTTCCTATCAAATCGGGAAATGAAGGTCTTTTTAAACGGGCTCGCTTTCAGATCATTTCACTCTAACGCGGGTGACCCCAATGCTATATCATATGTCCTACGCTGTTTCTGATCTTCATCAATGACCCCCACCCCAATGTCATCAGTCCCCAGTAGGTGTTTATGCAGATGATACTATCATTTACTTCTGCCTGAATAAAACTCAGTCAGATCTGACAAAGTAAAGCTGTCAACTTGCTCTTGAAAACCACCTCCTATTTGTGGGAAACTGAGACAGGAAATGGCTTGCAAATTTTAAAAACTGTTCTCATTTAACCACCATAGGGAAGCTCTTCTGCCTTCCATCAGCATGCCTGATGCTATACTTCTGGAGAACAACAACACTGAGCCTTCTTCGTCTCACGTTTTCCACTGACTTTAAATGGAACGATTGCGTCTAATCAATGGCTGTATCTACTGAAAAGGAAAGACGGATCGCTGTGTTGCGCCAGAAAATTTTTCTCATCAGAATATATCTTGCACATTTACAAATCTACCATTCGTCCGGGAATTGAATATTGTTACTGGTGCTCCTGCTATACATTTCGAAATTCCTGATAAAACTAAAAGAAAAAAAGTAATGTAATCGATCCTGGCCAGGCAACTCAATTTCAGTTACTTTCTCACCGACAAGGCGTGGCTTCCTTCTGTCTTTTCTACAAATATTTTCATGGCAACTGACGAGCTTTTTTCCCCTAGCGCCCCGACTAGATGAATTCAAGTGTGCTAATGGATTGGCATCTAGGTCCTACCCTTTTAATGTTGAATTAGTTAAATTCAACCACCACTTCTACTCTGACAGTTTCTTTTCTCGCACTACCCACCTGTAGTATCCTCTCCCGTTTACTTGCTTCCCTAATAGCTTCAATAATTTAAATGTAACATCAATCGCCATCTTTTGTCTACTTGAATATCGTTCATCTTATGTCCCTTCCACAATCCTCACTATACTCAGTCTTTTCTTTCTCTTTCACTCCCTGTAACCGCCTTAGTGGCATTCCCGCCTTGCTTGAAGTGAAATGATTAAAAATATTAAGTGTCATCATAAGATTTCTTTTACGGTTGTTCGATTTTATTCAGCGGCATATCAACCTCTATGGGTTATTTAATGCCGAAATCTAAATATTTTGTAGATAATTTTATACATTCAGGGTAAAAAGGTATATTTTTTAAATATAAAGTTTATACATAATAAAATGTATTTCTTTTAATTTAACTATAAAAATATATTGTTGGTCATTTTACTATAAAAATGTACTCTTGATTTTTGTTTGGGATTTCACTATTTGCCCATAGCTTGGACCCTAACAGGTGCTACAACCCCGTGTTAGTGTGGAACAACAGTAATTAAGAGGTGATTTCACGCACTTCAAAACCTCCAAGCTCCCGATCAGAGGTCTTATTTCCAGAAGATGCAAGAACAGAAATGTCTTGGAAACGGACCACGTAGAAGCCATCTTTGTTGGATAATAAAATAAGTGAATTCATATTCGAAAACATCATTCTTGGGACTTTATTCTTATTCCTGCAAAGATAACCCACTATATTATCGTGTAAACTTTCAGGTACAAGTGCTCAGTATGTGCATCTTTGAAAAATGGTCTTCAACTCGTGGTACTAAGGAATTTAAAATTTATGAATATTTTTAAACAAATTCACACGTAAAGCAGTAAAGCCACTAAGACACAAGGGTTAATTGGTGTGGAAGAATTAGATAACAGAAGTATATTTGAAGTGAGAGAACAATAAAAGAGTAATCACGAAGACAGTAGATAGCGACTGATATTGCATTTACATTTTTGGAGATGAAACTAGTCTGGAAAACAAGAAGCCGGAAGTGCTAGAAAAGAAACTCCCAGCATAGAACTTACGGTTACATATAGCCAATTCAATTTATGGAAAATTGATAGGGTAGCGAGAGCCTAGCAATATTTCGCGTTTTGGTAGAAGGCCAGGCAAACGTCTTTGAGCTTTGTGAAAGCTGAAAAAGTACCGTTATCCTGCTGCCATGCTACATCTTTTCAAGAGCCAAATCGGACCAAAAGAGACTATACCTACCATATGTGGGCTGGAGCTTCCCAGTCCTCAATTTCTAGCTTTGATAGATTTCAAAAGCGTTTACGCTGCTTTTGTGTCTGATGAACAATTTTCCACACAGTCTTCCAGTTCCCATAGACGAAAAACTGCTAGATTATCGCTACTCTGTCGCTGTTTCCATGATAAATGTTCAAACAAAATACCACCAGTTCAGTTCAGACCTTCCCATCTGAAATACAAGTACGGTTTGGAATAGGCATATCAGCAGGAATTTTTCAAAATAAAATAAGCATTCTTTTATCAAATAAGTGTGCCAGCTATTTTTTATATAATTTTGATAAAACCGAGACAATCAAGAGGTTGAAAAAATAATACTTGAAAAATAATAATCATCACACCCGGAAAAATATGCAAGTAAATAATTATGTTGGTGAACTAAACAAGCATCCCATAGTAGCAGGAGTTTATTCCTGACTTGACTATTTTATAGCCTGAGTTAGGATGGCCGGTTTATATCCCGTGTGTATAAAACCGGTTAGCTAGAATATACGCTCCTTTGCTAGAATATACCCCTTTACGTACCCTTGTAATAAGATAGTAGATATAGTATGCGCAGATGAAACTTGACAAAAAAATATCGTAATTTATGTATATGTTGATAGACACAGAATTGGCCTCGTTAATCGATATTATTACATTCTTTATTTAGATAAATCCAGGTATTTGTAAGTGAAGAAATAATAATATAATTATTCTATAGATTTTAAACGTAATAGATAGATAGATAGATAGATAGATAGATAGATAGATAGATAGATAGAACTATTATGAACAACTTACGATATTCTGTAAATCTTCAAAATATCAATGGCCACACTCATAAAGGGCGGCTGCTTCATTATGTTTGTGATTTGCAAAAATTTGATTTGAATTTGATTTCAATTGTATAATGATAGATTCTTTAGAATAAAGACAAGTGTTTTTTTTAGTGCATTGTGAAAGACAGAGGTTATATTGAATATTAAATATATGTTGTATAAAACAAAAAATCAATTTTTATCATTAGACATCAAAATTACTGATATACTTACGTACACACACACATATACATATATACATACATATATATATATATATATATATATATATATATATATATATATATATATATATATATATATATATATAAACGTAAGTATGTCAAATCTTCGAACATACGTACAGAGGTTTGTGGATAAAAAATGTGTAAAAAATGCGTAATCTTATATGATTTTACATTTTCAAGATTAAAAGATTTGTTTATATCTTCAGGAAGTGTTTTAACAAAGGATGAAAAAAATACGACACCGAAATCCGAATGCAGATCGGATTAGCGAAAGTATATTACAAAAGTTAAACAAAGTAGAAAGAATCAGAGAGTATTCTTTAAAAACAAACAAACACCTGCTGAGTTACTATGCAATATCAATCCACTTGTATGGATGTGCACGATGGAGAATCTTCCCATAGACGAAGTGAAAACTGGAAGCAACAGAAATCTGGTTCTACAGAATAATACTGTGAATTCCATGTCAAAGCCAGTAAGGAACAAGGAAGTTTTAAGTAAAATGGCAACAAAAAACTTATACTCAGAATCAGACGAAAACATAAGGATACAGGGCTTAGAAAATTTAACACTCAAAGGGTATATCGAGATAAAGGAAGGTCGCTGGCCACCTACCTGTCTTGCTTGTGTGAGTTGATGACGGAACGTGGAGCAGGAGGCTGATCACAATGTGGAACCCTACTATGCGTCACAAGGCATAGGAGGTTGTGGAGGTCTAAGATCGCATACGTCTTGAAGGGACACAACACATACAATAAGAAAATTATGTTGGGTGCTTCATATGGTTTTCTTGCGCACAAATCTGAACGTATAAATTGTTTAGAAAAATATGGTTAGTTACTAAATCTTACATATGGCACAAAGCTGCAATTATGGAACACACAGTTAGTATCGAACACACTACTCTCCCGTAAATAACCTGGCGAGGCAAGCTGGCTAACAATTAGTGTACGTCGATGTGTCCTTATATAAGTATTTAATGTGTAAATGAAATGTATGTTTAAACATTATCCTACGGAATGATTGCTGTATACACAACAATAAATTGTCATTTACTAAAAGTAGTATAGATGTGACGCAAGCCCAAATGTATGGGGCACCCCTTGAGGATCGAACTCACTACTCAGTCGTAATTGATATGGTGAGATAAGCTTGCTTATAATTACACCTTGCCAAGAAGCAATAGATGCCACAGTGCTTGATAGACACATTTGAAATGGATTTTTAAACCGACACTTTTATTAGTACAACCGTTATTATTGTTTAAGTGATTTTTTATTTTTATTTAAACAAATTAATAACAATCAGCCTAGATTGAGACCTCCCACTAAAGTCAAATTGTGTTTTCCGAAAGGAATTTAACCTGTAACAGTTTTTTTTTTCCCCATCGGGGAAACCACACCCTATAGCCGAGGCATGCTGTTAGCAATTAGATGTCATCAAATCAAACACGGATTGAAATACCTATTGAAGAAACACACGTCTTTTTTTATTGGGACTGTTACGCATCTCTATCACCTTGCTTCACTTTCGTACCCGAAAGGTAAAAAAGAGAAATTTGTGTAAAATTATTCTTTTATTAATTATATCTAAAGTATTTATTATTATAAACTTTATTTATTAGTGGTTACACGTGTTAGGGTTACTTAGTATAAAAATCGATTCCTGACGGGAGGTATAACTTTTCCTTATTTGTATTTCTTGACCTAGACTGGTTTTTATTCATTTCACTACTTAAGAAAAATAATATATATATGTATATATGTGTGTGTGTGTGTGCGTGCGTGCGCGTGCGTATGTGTACATTACTCTTTTTGAGTAGGTACACGTCCACTTATCATCTCTCAGTTGCGTCTCTGTACTTGGACAGAGTGCGCTCAGGGGCTTCTCCGTCAAAGGACAGAGGGCAACTGAGGAAAATTATACTGAAGAGGTGCCCAGCCCTGGGGAACAGCTGCCTAAGGTCGTGCCCTCCCATTGCACAAGAGGGTGGGATCAGTGCTCGCACCGAGGCCAGCGCAACCAACGGTTGCGGGAGCTGAGGGGAATTCTTTGACTCTGCCCGGGTGCACGCGCTCGGGTCCCCACATTAATCCGACCTTGTGTCACATCTCATTCTCGTGGGGGAATGAGTAAACACTGCGTGTGCGTGTGTGTGTGTATGTGTAAATAGACTTTCCTGTCATTTTCCATCTATGATAGTCCAAATGATTAATTCTTAGTTCTGATGTTTATGTCTCTTATGCAGCCAATGATTTGCAATGAAGTCCGCAGTTTTGGGCATGATTGTTATATAAATTGGCCGGTATTTTAGATTGTTTATTTCAATATTTTATGACCGTGAAGCAAGCCAATTCCCATTTAGTGCGGTATCTTTCTAAATGTTTCAGGAGCACAACACGTTTCGCAAAAGACGAAACATCACATGCCTTTCGCTAACCGATCGCTATTTAAATGGAAAATGTAATAACAGCTTACATTCTTTAGATCCACCAGTTTAGAAGTTTAGTTACCACGACCCGGACAAAGGGTGGAACCATCTTCAAATTATATTGCATAGTGGAATACACACCCAAGTGATGGTTCTCCGGCGCTAAAAACTTAACCTTCTCAAGTCTAGAATCGTCCGTTATATATCCTACATATCATCATAATTTCTGCACACTTCACCCAAGAAAAAAAATCCAAGCTTAGTCTGTAATATCTATATTGAGTTTCTCTTGAACCTGGAATTGAGTGCATAAATAGAAGAGATTAAATTTCAGTTGTCTGTATTCCTCAGCCAGGATCTATCGACTTCTCTATTTCCAAATATATATATATATATATATATATTTCCAAAATATATATATATATATATATATATATATATATATATATATATATTTGGAAATATATATATATATATATATATATATATATATATATATATATATATATATATATTTGAAAAATATATATATATATTTGGAAATATATATATATATATATATATATATATATATATATATATAAAAATATGATCTTAAGTATATATTAATAAATATACATATTATTCTCCACAGGTGACACGAGTTAAGATTGAATGTGTTTGCGCATGAAACTCTGAATCGTCCTACCATTGTTGAATAATAATAATAATAATAATAATTATATATATATATATATATATATATATATATATATATATATATATATATATATATATATATATATATAATTCAGCAGACTATTGAAAAGGCATTATAATAAGATTCGGAACTAAGAATATCATGTAGAGAAAATTATAATTATTGTAAATCAAGTTTTCTCCCGTCAGTAGCAGCCGTCTGGTATATAATATGATTCACTAGGTCACTATTACATTTCAATTTCAACGCCTCTGAGAAAGAAAACGACATCGGTTTGGCAAATCATTTATTCAAACAATGATTCGGCAACAATAACATGGTGAATGAAACATCGAAATATAAAAATAACGCAACCCTTTCTCATCACATATGATACATAAAAGAAAAAATATTATTAAAAACATATCACTGGCCTTTATTGTGTGAAAGATATATTTTAAAAAACCAAAAAACGATCAAAATATTGTAGATTATGAAAGGAGGAGAAAAAAGCGATTGCTATGTGTGAGGAATATATTTTATTACAGAATAAGTGTTTAGCATGCATCAGTACTGACTCATAATCAATATATATATATATATAGATATATTTATATGGAGAATCAGGGGAATCGAAAGAAAAAGAGAAAAATTAATATGTAAATTTGAAACGTACGGTAGATTATTACGACTTAGTCTACACCGAGATTCAGCAATTTGAAATTTGACAGCCTGAAGAGCCCAAAAGTAGAAACTCAAGTTGAGAGAGAGCTTTATTTGTAATATTTTATTTCTTATCCTTTAATCTGCCTTCATCCGTCCTCTACACTTGGATTACAGTTGTATTGATCATTTTATTAAGCTTGTGAATGATCGTCTGGATAGTGCGACAGCCCTCTCTTCTGCTGTGGGCAGCATCCATTCAGATAAATCATGGCTGTCCGCAACTTATCACTTGTAGCTCCTAGTAATGTTTAGTGGCGTCTCGCGGTCTTTGACTGCGCGCGCCTCCTGTCGAACCCTCTGCGTTAGCAGAGAGGAACCCGGACGAGGCTTTGCCGAAGGACAAGGTTTCGTCCGGGGAGGTAGACAGGGCCTGAACCCATCTAGGCGGGTTCAAAGGCTATATTTTTGGCCGAGCCTACGGGCTCGGGGATACCCACATTAAAACCGGCCTTGTGCCATATTCGGTCCTCGTGGGTGGAACGATAAATACTCAGTAATGTTTTTCATTTTATCACCCTTCCCAGTCCCTTTTATAACTTTTATACGTTAGTTAGGTTACTCGATGTTTCTCTCTGCCCTCTTGCATTCAATACAAACTCAAACTCTCAAATTCTCTTGCCTCAATATATTTTCCCAAAATATCAACTCTCTCTTTCTTATTTTAAGTATGTGCCCTTTTTATTCCTATTTTTTCTTGAAACCTCCTCAGTGTTAATATGCTCTGTCTTTAGTATCCTTAGTATCCTTCTCTAGAACAATCCATTTGTTAATTCAAGTTCCTTGGTCTGTGAGAAAATTATCCAGCAGTCTTGGGTATGTTGATAAACTACACTCGGCAGAAAGGAGTTTGGAGGTTTTCAGGTGCGTGGAACCACCTCTTAGTTATTGTTGCTCCCAGGTCCACCCTGGTCCCAGATATAGCCAAATAATGAACCCCCTAAATAAAAAAAACAACATTTATTGTAAAAATAATAGCAATAGGTTTTTATTAAAAAATATTTACCAACAATAAATTATACAGCAAAATGAACAATACATTTTATCTGTACTTGAACACATGCAGCTGCTTTCAAAATCTTTAGTTGAAACCATAAAACAGTTCCAAATATTTAAATTCCGGCATTAAATAACCATAGAGGTTTATATACCATTAATTAAATCAACCAACGACCAAAGAGGTTTTCGTGATATTAATCTATGTAATATCCTACAATTTCAAATCAAACTGTATTCCAAAATATAACTTCAACAAAACTACAAGATAAAATGCCCATATCACAGCTTCTAGTAATTATGTCCACACAAACATATGCACAAAAGGTGAGTATCGTCTACCAGGTATTCAGTTTTGAAAGTAGAATAACGTATATCATATTTTATTTAATTCAAAGCTCCCGAGAAAATTAAATTTCGCCATAAAATGAACCATAAAGAACCATATGCCGTTAAACGAACAAATCAAATCAAATAATAGAAATTATCCAGTATTTGTTGTCATATAGAAGGATTGCTAGACAACAATATATCTATCTATCTATCTATCTATCTATCTATCTATCTATCTATCTATCTATCTCTCTCTCTCTCTATATATATATATATACAATTATAATAGCAACGTTCTAAAGTACTTAAATTGTAATTCTTTTCAAAAAATTACAAATATAAATTAAGTTACCTCCCTTGATAAATTTAATTTTTGAATCAAGAGAGCGTGTTTCATGCGCATTTACAAAATAAAATCACAACTACCTATTAATTAATTTTTTGATTTAGCAATTCACCGCTGAAAATGATCGTGGATCAGATTGAAAGTACCTAAGAAGATGAATGAGAAACACTATGGCGCCTTCCTTTAGGAATTTTAATGGCAACATTAATAAAGTGATCCGTGAATTTGAAAGGATTAAAATAAAAATAGACACAATATGTCGATATTATTCAACCAAACATGCTGCCTAATAGATAGATAGATAGATAGATAGATAGATAGATAGATAGATAGATAGATAGATAGTTTTTTATGTATGTATTCATTTATGTATATCTATATGTATTTATGTATGTCTGTTCGTTTGTTTGTTTGTGGGCGTATTTTGAAGCAGTTCTGTTAATATCTATCTTCCCCATGTTCATATCTATCGTAAAACATGATGGTACCTGTCAGAAACAAATGAGTTTAAGCTACTAGTCTCCACTGTAAATTCACGCGTTAATTATAAACATTAAAATAAAAATCAGATATTAATTAAAAGTTTCTAAAGAAATCTAGTGTTTATTATAGGTTTCTAAACATTAATCGTATAAAAATATCTATTATGAGTTATAGGTATATATAAAATACAATATTGATTATTTCAGTTTTTAAAATTACGATATTAATTGTAGTTTTCTAACTATAACACCTTAATGCCAATCGTCCTATTTTAGAGACAGTATTCCAGTCAAAACGCATTACATTCATTTACCTGCTAATACCTTGGGAAACGTATGAATCCTCTTCTTCTCCCCCCAGCTATGGGTAAATAGCAGGATAGACCGGGTTCTATAGCCTTGGATGGCAACTGGTCTACCGCAGGAAGAAATAGCAACCTACTGCAAGAAAAAAATCTGCCTCATCAGTCATGTATCGAAAGATACATGATCGCCCAAGCGTGTAACGCACATGACACTATTTTTAAAAAAAGGCATTATTGTTTTTTTTTTTTAAATTGGTTCCATTTATTCTTGTTTTGTGCTTGGCTTAGCTTAGCTTATTAAATATCTAACTTTTGAGAAATTGATGTCCATGAATATTTAAAACCGTTACTTACATCAATTCTCCTTTTCGCTTGTTCCTCTCCAATCGTTGAAATTCTTTTTAATGTGATGAGAAGACATTTTTGCCTCTATGAAAAGTAAGCCGATAATTTCAAGTTTGTTCCTTATTCGGCTAGACCACCACTAATATCGCTTTTTGCAAGGCGCCTTTGAAGAATGAATCAAATATTTATCTTTGAGTATAGAATGTCTATTTTTATTTGCATTTAAACAAAGCAGCAGAAACAGAACAGCATAGAATTAAATGTAAATAAATGGAAGATAGAAAAAAATAAGAATATTCAAAGCAAAAAATGGAAAAACAACAAATAAAAACAATGTTTATTCTATGCTGATTACAACTGTGTCTAGATCTATGCAAAATCGATACTATAAAATTGATAAAGGCAGTGTTATTTTCTTCATGGTTTTCTTCAATTTACAAAAAATAGCAACTGATAGCAAAGGTTCACAGAACGAATATTACAGTTCAGTATATCGACCAACACGTTATCTCTTCTTAGCGACATCAAGCAAAGGTAATAATCTTCAGAAATTTGCTCGTAATCTGAAACACTTCATGGTTGCTATGACATCAAAAAATCTGCATTTTGTTAAGTGCTTAAATCAACATTATGGCACGTATCGAGATCCAAGCCAAAAATTGGATTGTTAACGCGAGTCAATTTGTTTTGTTTAAATA
Source organism: Acanthosepion pharaonis (assembly GCA_903632075.3). NCBI lineage: Eukaryota > Metazoa > Mollusca > Cephalopoda > Sepiida > Sepiidae > Acanthosepion > Acanthosepion pharaonis. Next base: position 1,208,482 of record CAHIKZ030005641.1, read on the forward strand.
CAAATATTTACATATAGATATTCATCGAGAAATCGTTCTGAACACTTTGGGCTAAACAAGAATATGATGATTTATAAATTTCTCTCAATCTGATTTCGGATTAGCGAGGTCGGATTACATTGATCGTCTTCGCGGTTCAATAATTCTTAAACCATACTAAAAGTTTGTTGTTGTTTTTTTTTCGTTTTTACACGATTTTATTTCAAAGTTTATTTCGTGTACATCTGGAAATATTATGGCTACGCTATGCACACACACACACGCACACGGACACACGCATATATACACCTCTCTCTCTCTCTCTCTCTCTCTCTCTATCTATATATATATATATATATATATATATATATATATATATATATATATATCTATATATATATATATACATATATATATATATATATATATATATATATATATATATATATATATATATATATATCTATATATATATATATATATATAGGCAGCATATCTACATAGATAGATAGATAGATAGATAGATATTTCTAAAGAACTATTGGATTCTTTATTATTAACCCGACAGATTTGATCACATTAAACGTTATTTTTAGTGTATACCCATATTTGAGTAGACACTCCGTTTATTTATTAAACTTTATATATATATATATATATATATATATATATATATATATATATATATATATATACATATTATCCGGCCTAAATATTCGAGATATATTATAAAAGAAAAAGATGCGACCTTTTCATTAATAATATTTCTTGAATATGTCATTATTCTCTCTTCTATGTCATATATGTATAAGTGAATCCATACTTATAGAAAATAAGAGGGAAATTAGGCATAATTAATTATTGTCGTCGATCAGGAATTAGTGACAATGGATACGCAGGTAGCGTGACGGTTATCGGTGCAGAAATGGAAACGATGTGCCCAATTCAAATTCCAGTAGATTCACTTCATACTAATTCACTTGTAAAACTTAAGTAATCATCTCTGAAGCTGTGGATGAAAAAAAAACTTAATAGTGTAGACTCGGCTCTTTAGATTTGGTATAGCAAACAGTCACGAAGATTTCGAAAGCACCCTGAAAAATGTATGAATTTTGTCAGCCTTGTCCTAGACGCACATATTGCTTTCACAGCTGCAGTACACGTGGTGCTCTTAATGACTCAGATGGATTACCTAATCTGTGATCTTGATTACTGACAAACACAGGTATAACAATTTTGAGGAGAGTTAATACCATCCTAGACTTTGTTTGAAAAGAAATGTATTTCTTTTGCGTTATTAATGTTGTTACCAATGTTGCCGCCAAAGCAGTGTACTATTTATAATTTTGTCCTATTTAATGGATTGGTCTAAACATTGAGGTTGCAACATCAACTCCTCAGAGGCGACTTCAATTCTGTAGATAATGTCTGAGAGCGCTGTCATACAATTTACCATTCCTACTGGTAATCATATTATATACATTTTACAAAAATTATGTTAGGAGCAAGTTAAGTAAATTTCCGCATAGTTGCTATTAGCTTAATTTGGCTTGCTCTGGCTTGGCTTGGCTTGGCTTGGCTTGGCTTGTATTGTTTCTTAAACCAGAATATTATCGGTAAACTCTTTTAAAATATTTCCGAGATATTTAAATTGTTGTACTTGTTTGATTTTAGTATTTCTAATCCGTAATATATTGGGATCTTCCTTCTGCTAACAACTCACAAGGAAGACCCTCTGAGCTGACTACCCTCTCCTTCATGAACCATCACGACATCAGTGAAGAGACATTTATCACGATGTCTGGAGATGGAAGTGATCTGACGTAAACACGAGAATATGCCTTCCACAAATTCATTGAACGAACATATGGAAGTGAAAACATATAATTATATATTTTTAACGCCAAGTAAATTCAGGACGTAGGCGATAGTGGTTCTCAAAAAGCTACTTTATTTTATTATCTGTGAATTGCAAAAAACCTCTCATGGAAAATAGTGAAGTGGTTGCCCGTTTCCTTCTCTACGATTTTGTGTCCAGAATTTTCCTTTTCTTTGGTTACCATGTAAGGCTTTAAAAGTCTAGTCTACCCTGCTATTTACCCCGCAGCTTGAAAAAATACAGATTCATGACTTTTACCAAAGGTAATTTTTTTTTAATCGTTTAATCATTTTTTTTAACCAAGCAAGACGAAAAGGGGGTTTACAGAGTGTGAAAGTGAGAGAAAAGAGTGAGTATAGGGAGGATTGAGAAAGATGAACAGGAATTAAGAAGAAAGAAGATGGTAATTGAGGTTGCATTTATGTTTTTGCAGATTGTCGTTTGGAGGGAAGGAATTAAACGTAAGGGAGTTCCACAAGCGGGAAGTGCGAGAAAAGAAACTAATGGAGTAAATGTGGCGGTTGAATTTAACTATTTCAACATTAAGAGAGTGGGACCTAGATGCCAATCTAGTAGAACGCTTAAATTCATGTAGTCGGGTGACCAGAGAAAAATCTCGTCAAAGCAATTGCCATGAAAATATTTGTAGAAAAAGCAAAAGGAAGGTACGCCACGTCGGTGAGATAATGACTGAAGTCGAGATGCCAGCTCAGGATCGGTTACATTACAGAATTCTTCTTTGGATTTTGTCACGAAACTCCAAATGAATAGCAGTAACACCAGACCAGATATGGCAGCAAAATTTTGAACCTGACACACCGGTTCCATATTCCACAACTGTCACAACCTAATTATATACTTGTAAACAAATTTCCGAGTCAATTCAGTTTTGATTAATTGTAAATTAAATAAATCTTCTTTCGCCGGCGGGCAACGTTAATTTTATTCCAATTTCTTTTTAGTCGTGACGCGATAAATAGTTTCAGTTCAATCATCGGATTTACGCGACGAAATAAATTCGCAATCAATGATATTTTTATAGATAGAAACACTTAAGGACTGGTAACGAATGACCATAAGGGTTAGCGTTTAGGACAAACAGAATCAGTGAATGTTTACGGATACATCTTCTTTTGCCAATCCAAAAGTTCTGATCATTGACATGTCAACAATATTTCACGGCGTAAAGAGAAAGGAAACACTTGTTCATGCCACTCGCCCATATCAACAGCAGCTGCCCAAAAGCGCTCTTGTTTCCAATGTTATTTGAAATTCAGGCAGCACTGAGTCCCTATGTGTAAATGGCATATCAGGAATAAGAAGCCTTAATAGTAGCATCTTATCTTTGTATTTCATCTTTATTTAAAGAAGAAAGGAGATTTTTTTTTAAGCTCTTGTAACATTGGGTTAGCATACGGCCTTATCACGTTAAAACATCGGTTCTCGTCACTTCACCTAAGTGAAGCAAAGTTGAGCCTGGACAGTCCCTAGATGGGTGACCTTTTGGGAATATAAAGTGCTCTAAGCTTGAATGTGCGGGTAGTGTGAGACATAACGGCTTGTAATCAGAAATCTAAGAGTCAATTCGAATTCCAGTCGGGTTCTTTACATTCACACACGCACAAATACCTCTGTCTCTACTTGAGTAACATATCAGGATAGACATATAGACAAACTCTGAAGGATAGACTGGGTCTGATAGCCTTGGTTGGCAACCAGTTTACCGTAGAACTTAGTGGCACACTACTGTGAGAATTCTGCAAAGTAAACCGTGAATTAGAAAAGAGACATGACCATCTAAGCGTGTCACAAACATGGTACCTAAGGATGGAATAATTAGCTAATGCATATTTCTTATCAATATTTATATGAACTGACCCTCATTTAGTAACCCTCTACTTTGAGTGGCTCTTAGGCCTTCTGTTTAAATAAAAAGTGTTATAACCTATGGAATGTTACTGAATATCACATATACATATAAGATTCGCCAGCGGCGCGTAGAAGTAGTCAACTCTAGAAGTGAGTCAAGTGTATTCCACAATGAATCTCCAACTGCAGGACATCAACTAACCGCCTGAAGCGGTCAGATGTGGCAAAAGGCTTAATTCAATATGGAGTATCCGAGATCGTATGCTCAGCCAAAAATTCCCGTATAAAACGGGGTCGGGTAGCTGTTTCCCGAGACAAGACTCTGCCCTTTGACATAGGCTCGTCTGGGGATCCTCTCTGCCCGGAGGCAGAGAGTTTAATCAGCACAGCTGGAGACGAATCTCCAACTGCAGACCAACATACAATATTTACTACTGTATTTATTTGAATGGGGACATACACATTATCGTCCGTAGATATGCTACAATAAAAAGTAAAGATAATTCATCGACCGATAATGTCTCCTTTTATTCTAGGATAAGATAATTATGTTGCAATAATTTATTTTTAATATTTACATTAATTACAACGGTCAAATATCCTCGTCTTTGTTGTTATTATCACAAAGTTTTATGCGTTCTACTCTCCGGACTTCTTCCCGAAGGAAATCCATGAGAATATGATGCAAGTATTTGGTGACAAGTACTCATCATACTCATCTGTGTGAGAAAGTGGCATTCCAACTTCCAGCATGAATATATTTTGAGGCCCAAAATGCAGCAGGGTCTTATACGCCGATCTATCTAGTCAACTTCTGTATATGCAAACTAATTTGGGCCGATCGACAAATCTTGAAGAAAAGAATGGCTGCAACACGGAAGATTTCCACGGAAACGCCTGGTTTATAATTCATAATAATTGGAGTCAGTTATGTTGGCGCAAAATATTTGAAAGCCGATCAGAAAATATATTGAGTGGACATTTTCAATTCAATTTAGCGGCGTTTTCAGCGATAGAGTGAAAATCTTGTTGCAGTTTTTTGTGTATTATGTACTAATGAGCTAGCCTAAATGAATTGACTCATTTATAGTTCACCAATAGAAGGGTTAACCAATCAGAAACTCAAAATATTCAATGCGACGTGTATAAAGGCAGCCATTTTTTTCTCCCAAATTGTATGCACTGCCAACCTGATATCGAAGACTTAAAGAATTACTTAGCAACCGCTACTTTCTCTGAATCTTCACAGCCGACCCCTGATATTGAACAGATTACGGACTTCACTGAATTCGATATTCAGAGACTGCGGCAAACATGGTCAACAAATCTTTTGGAAGAACTTTTTACTATTAGTGACTAAAGGTTGCACCAATATAATCCGGAGACAAAAAATTGCCTATTGGTGATAGTCTGTTTCTTGACGGTCGAAGAAATTCACGAATTAAAATTTGGCAATATATGTTATGACCATGGTGTTTTGATGACTATTTTCGAAAGCGATGAACGGTTAATACAGAATATTATACGTTCATGGAAAAAGGCTAGTAGTAGTTACAGTATCGGGGTCTTATTGCAAGACACAGTACCAGCTGATAGGTAGGACAAGTTTTGAAGAATTTGGAGTTTTGAGTGCATCGAGCAGGCAGCTTATTCACCAAATATTTGTCTGAAAATTCATGATTCCAGGCTTTAACAGGAGAAAGGAAGGACATTTTCAAACCTACTGGAGGTGATCGCAATAGCAGACCAGTAAGGAAAGGTCTTAGTCAGCCACATAACCTATCAACAATGACTATAAAATAAACAAAAAAAATTCAGCATAAAAAAGAATTTGAGAATCGATATGCCAAATATATAGAAAAGCATTCAGGTCTATGTTATTTTTTTAGGTCGAGAAATACTCTTTTATTCATTTTCTGTATTTTGTAATCAGTGTTAATCATTTATTTTGACTATTTTTATTATAGTGTCTAATCAGTATGTACGAGAAAAACATATATATATATATATATATATATATATATATATATATATATATAGTGGTTAATTGTTTTGAGCTTTCGCAGGTTTAAATCAAACTTTATGCAATTTGTTCTAAGACAAAGTTCAGTTTCGCAATGTGCAAAATTGCAGAACAGGAACTGGAACTGGCTTTATCCTAAGTACATCAATAATTGGATTGTGGTTTGAGAAGTTTCTTTTCTTTTCCTCGTTATATAGAAAATTCGATTTTGTCAGTTTTACTCCAACAACCCTCGATTATAAATCAGTTGATCTTTTCGATAATCTAGCCAACGTTTCACCTTTTTCTGGATCTTAAAAGACAGGAATTTTCCAATTGTATTGATATACAAGTCGAAGTTGCCCAGGATTTTACCTTGAGGAAAAATACTGGACAGATAAATTGAACTAATAAAATGAGTCTTTCTTGCCCAGAGCCTGTGGATTCCACCGCAAATTGAATGAATGCAGTTAGATGAAGGAAAGTAAGACTCAAGAAAAATAACAAGAGAAATGTATGAAAAAGAACATGAAAAGGAAGGCTTGAAGAGGCGTCAAAATGAGGATTTTGCATATGAGAAAAAGAACAGAAATTGTTCATAGTTGCCTTCAGGAAGAAAAAGAAATCCAGAAAAGTGGTTAGCCTGGTGACCTGGGGTCTGTTCCATCCAATTACAGCTTCACATTTTAATACGAGGAATAAGTAGATGTTTGCGGCTAAAATGAAAGAAACCAGTTTTTAGAATAGTGAAAGATGCCTTACAAATATGTTAAACAAATTATAAAGAAACTAGAATATTACGTTTGAAACAAAGAATAGAGTAATGAACTGTGACGTAATATCAGTTCTCCCATATGGCAGTAAGTGCTTCACAACCACCTCACAGATAAAGAAGACACTTCAAACAATAGAATGATGCTGAGAATACCATGGACTGAGCATGTGAGCAATGATGAAGTTTTAATGAAAATGGAATCAAAAACATTTCCCATAGGGAAGAGAGAGTTTAAATTTCTCGGGCACTTAATAAGAAAAGGACTTTGGAAAATTTGATACTCACAGATCAGACAAAAGACAAAAATTCAGGGGAGATAACAAAAGAACGAAATTTATTAAGAACTACAAATTGTGGACAGCCATGATCACCAATGTCCTGAAGAAACACAGTATATGGAATAAAATCCTATGAAAGGATATTGTATTTTAATTAAATACCTTGCCCCCATAAAAATTATCATTTTATATTTTGATTCTGTACAGAAAATATTTTATCTATAGTTTTTTTCGTGTTTTTTTCCTCTGTTGTATGTTGCTTCGGAGTAATGGCTGACTGCTCGTATCCGAGTATATGTTTGTGCTGGGGCGTCTAGTCAATCCTGAATGCTCAGGCATATTTGTGTTTGTTCAATACCCAAAGAGACCACATATGTTTTATACTGCAACTATGCTGATCGGACATTAGTTAAAGTTTCTGGGAGATAACGAATTATCTGGTATGATCAATAAACTGAAAAAGGCCAATAGGCTCAAACTCTCGGTCAAGATGACTTGCGACTTCGTGCTACCTCAACGATCGACGGCTTCAAAATAGTTCTGTCTTCCCAATTTCCCTCACAATGCTTGGGTCAACCCGTGGTATGGTTTTTAGGAACTTTCTTGCTGAGATCGCCTCTACAGGCCGATAAAATCAAGAGGTCACCCTCCTCACAAATCGACCATGGTGAAAATCGAACCAACGTCTCATGGTCGGATAGCGATAAAATACTCTAGCCTGATACGTTTTTTTTTCTCTTTTTGAACACTTTGCATGTTATTTAAAGCTAGAAAATATTTTTAGATTATAAGAATTTGGGGGAGATATTAATGACTTCGAAGTCTACTAATTAACCCATAGCTAGGAGGAGAAGATGAGCATTCATACCATTCTCAAGGTTATTTTTTTGGTAGCTGAATATAACGAAAGCAACGGGAATTGGAAATCGGCCATCGAATTAACAATTCAGGGCTATTATCCATTATACTACCCGCATATCAAGCTTACAGCACCTGATATTCCCAAGCGGTCACTCATCTAGGTACTGAACAGACTCGACGGTGCTTAACTAAATAGTCTAGAAATAAAAATGAAAACCTGATTCATTGTTTCACATATGTTGATTATCAAAGTCAATACTTGAACAGCATGATGATATTTTTATTTCCTCCCAAGCAAGGCAATAAATCCACGCAAGGGGGTTTACTAAGTGTGAGAGAATATGAGAAAAAAGAAAACATTTCTAAGGGGAACAATAAAGAAACGGGAATTAAGAAGGCAAGCGATAACGATTAACATTTAACTTACATTTTTGAGAATCAAAGTTGATTTGAATGCATCAGCGGGAAGTGCGAATGAAGAAACTGTTAGCATAGAACTTACGGTTGCATCTAGCAATTTCAAATTTTTAGCACACTTAAATTCATAAACTCTAGAGATTATAGCGGAAAGTTCATCAGAACAATAACCAAGAAAATATTTATAGAAAAAGCCACGGGTAAGCTACGTTACGGCGGTGTGAAAATAACTAAAACTGAGATGCCAGATCAGGATTAATAACATTGCAGATTCTTCTTTGGATTTTATCTCTAATTGTCTTAAAGTATCTAGAATGCAGAGCAGAAGCACCAGATCAAATGCGGCAACAATATTCATTCATAAATAATAATTTTCTATCGATATTATAGAAAAGATCTGTAATATCTTACAATATTGTATAAGCAAAAAAAAAAAAAATATTCAATCAACATAAAAAGAAAAGAAAAGAATAATATTTTACATCCGTCGGAAAAAAAATTGGATATTGTGCGTATGTAGATAATATTTACCGGCTTAAATCTTAAAAATCGTATTAAAGAAATGAACTTTCACTGTCGAAAAGCAGGGGTGATACGAAGGCGCATCAGGATAGCTAAAGAGGCATTCCAAAAGCTAAGCAAAGTATTAAGAAATAGAAAATTTTGTTAGAAACAAAGGGGATTGAACTGTTACATAGTATAATTCCTAACAATTTATAACAGTAAATATTGGAAAACTCTTGCCAGATGAAGAGGAATCTTGACGAAAAAGAACTGATAAATTAATAAATAATAATAATAATAATGACAATGATAATAATAATCTTGTATCAGGTTGTACGGTGTTGGCACCCATTGAATATAAAGCCCGACATGACAGAGTGGGCCAATATCTGCACTGAAAAATCTGCAACTGCTACGGGAAGAAAACTGAAAGAAACTGGTATGAACACCACCCAGACCCGGTTACGGAGATAGGACCTGTTACAATTCTATGGGATTACACAATACACACTGACAGAACAATCAAGGCCAACCGGCCAGATATTGTTATTAGAGACCACAAACAAAAACGGTGCCTCCTTATTGATATGGCAGTCCCTGCTGCCTGCAATGTATCTTTGAAGAAATTCAAAAAGTTGTCAAAGTACAAGGACCTTGAAATAGAAATCGCGAAAATGTGGCATATGGGAACATCAACAATCCCTGTTGTAGTTGGAGCCCTAGGACTGGTTGGAAAAGATTGCAGTAGACTAATTGAAGGGATTCCTGGAAGTTCATGCCTCAAGGAGATACAAAAAATTGTTCTGACAAGTACAGCCCACACCTTACGAAGGGCTTTATAATTTTTTTTTTTTTTTTTTGTCGGTGGAAAGTGTCATGACGCCATTTCTAACCTTAGGTCCCTGGGCGGGACCCGGAAAGAAATGTGTAAACGCCAGAAATCAAAGAAAATAATAATAATAATAATAATAATAATAATAATAATTGTTGTAATCATAATAATATTGACAATGATACAAAGCAGTACTAATGGTGGTAGTGATGGTTATAAAGTAATTGTTCTAAAACTGTTAACAACATTACCCAATACTGATAGTAATGGCAGTAATAACAAAATGATAATTTTGGAGTGTTAATGGCCATATCCGACGTGATGGCTATGTTAAATCTTATGGTCGTAGTTGTATTTGTGTAGGTGGTAGTAATAGTGTCAGTAACAGTTTTGGTAGTGTTATTGTTTCTTGTAGTTGGTTATGTCTTGGTGGTTTTAGTGCTTCGGTGGTTTAGTGTAAAATGAAATGGCAATGTTATTTTCAGTTTTGCTTAATACAGACGACAATTTATACGTCGCAGCCTGTATATAAAAAAAATCGAGCAGCTTGAACAGTCTGAGCATTCTGTTAATCTGTCCAGTGTTTTCTATGCCGTGTCAGATATTTCACACGTTTTCTCAAAATCACTCCATCGGGAAATAAAAATACCGCCATTTTTTCTTTCCTATTTGGCGCCTTCACAACCTGAAACATTTCGATTGCACCTCGTATAATGGGGGCAGATAAACAGACGTGTTCTCTCTGATATCTCATGAGACTCAGAACTGTTGCCTGCCATTAAATACTGCAAAATCGCTTTTAGTGCTGCTTCTAAAAACCATCGCCCAATGGTCACTCCACGATGTATGCATCATAACAGAAAAGTATCATTTTCTTTCTTTTTCAGTAGAGAGATTTTTGAAGCTTGCAAATTTATTTGTAAAATAAACGTTTTATTATGTAGATACTGAAGCCTTCGAACGCGATTAATTCCTTTTGATTGCCATAAAGGTATCCATTGCCTAGTCAAATCTTCCAATTACGTCACTTTGCTTTTACGGAGGTTTTGTATTAGTAATAGTACTCTCTTATACGAAATATCTTAAAGCAAAGAAATTACAATCAATTTATATGTGAATATCTTTTAGTGTCTTCACTTCTAAAAGATAACAAACCTAATATTGTCCAACCAAGTAATCCTCTTCTTCATATATCTGCTGTTGCAAACACACTGTTCCAGCCGATACGTTCTTCAAACTTCGTTATGGACATTCGTTTAGAAAAAAGAAAAACTTCTTTTTTCGAGCGAAAAATTTTAAAATGACGACAAAAAACAGTATGATCACAGAAATTAAGCAACGCCGAGCTTGGCCAGTACCTAGATGAGTGACCGCTTGGGAATACCAGGTTCTGTAAGCTTGGATGTGCGGGTGATTTATTAAATAATTGCTCGGTATTGTTAATCGGACACCCGAGTTCAATTCCAGTTGGTTCTGTTATATTCATTTACGCGCAAATACCCTTGGGAAAGATATGAATCCACCTTTTCTCCCCCCAGCTATAGATTAATTAGTAAAAATTGTATCACTAAACCATTATCTCAAAAAAAATTCTTAAAACCCCAAAATTTTTTCTGACTTTAAATAAAGGCTTGATAAGCCGTAAAAAACGAATCAAGCAGGCAATCAGAACCAATGTTATTCGAATAAGTTATCCCGAAACCCACATACTTCTGTAAACAAAGTAACCAACATTGTGTTAAAATCCATACTCTCCTGATTTAAACACCTAACCAATGAGTCGGTAAATATCACCTCCTTCAATTTCCCTACTCCCTAGTAATGCGTTCCGTTAATTTTAATTAACTAAAAGAATCCTCTCTGTCTGCTTTGATGTTTAAAATTGAAATTCATCGGTCGCTGTGGCTAAGGAAAAAGGCTTCAAATACCACAGAATGCTTGACTAACTTCACATGCATTTTTGTATCATACTTTTCTTTGTCGACACTATATCTTGAAAAGCCACTCTGGACCTACCTGCCATAATTGTATGCAATTATTTCAGCACTTCCATTCTTAAAGAAAATGCAAAAATTATTTTATTTTTTGATTATGGAAACGCTCAATTTTTCCGCTGTAAATTAATGAATTCGGCTTTCCAAAATAATTCGTAGGAACGCTTTACTTTCAGATAACTGGAGAAAACTGCAGTTTTGAATTTTCTGCTTTGGTAGAAATCAAAGCAATGCACGTTACTTATTGAGAATCCTGGAAGATCTTTTAGTAAATTCTGGAATGTGTACGTTTTTGACAACATTAAGGATTCAACGTTTTTTTTTTTTACAAAGGAAACATGGTGCTCTGGATTTTTAAAAATACTTTATTATAATAATATTAAGAACTTGGTTTTCTCATTTTAGAAATTGAGAAAAAAATCAATCAACTTGTCAGCAAAAAAAATGTATATTTCTCATCTATCACAAACTGACATCAATCTGTCAATACTGACAAACGATATAATACATCTTCAGAATTCCAGCAGGTAGTTTAAATAACTTTTTAACTAAACATGTACCCAATACAAAAACCAAGAACCACTCAAGGTAGGAGAATACTGAATGAGATATATAATGCTCTTTCACATAATTTCTTCATTCTATTATTTAGACATACAAGAAAAAAGATAACGTGATTGGAGAGAACGTAGGGAAATTTTGATTCATGCCTTTTTACAGATTTGAGCAGATTTAATAAGTCTAAATTTCTTCCGCTATTATCGTTAATAGGATAAAATATAGTGAGAAGTTATCTGTTTTTTTCATCCAAGGCGGTATCAAAAAAAGGTGGTTATTCGTAATGACAAACTTGACATTGTCAAATGTTTTTTTCTAACCCCTGTCATAAATTAATGAATATATTTTGTTATTTGAAACTGCCTTGTTTACGTTTAATATTCAAGTATAATGATGTTATGCTGTGTAATACGAATACTTCTTAATGGTAGTCTATGCATTGGTAATAAATATTCAGTCAGTTATGTGACATGCGTTGTACACGCTTAGGCGATCATGTATCGTTCGATACATGACTGGCGAGGAAGATTTTTCCCGTAGTAGGTTGCCATTTCTTTCTGCGGTACACCAGTTGCCATCCAAAGCTATAGAACCGACTATGTCCTGCTATTTATCCCTAGCTGGGGGAGAATAAGAGAATTCATATCTTTCCCAAGCACGTAAGTTAATGTAATGGATTCGACTGGAATTCGAACTCAGCTCGCCGATTCCTCAATCCGAGCCTCTATTCACTACTCCACCGTGTTTCCTAATAAATAGCAGACTGCCAAATGTCGCATGTAAGATGTAAAAGAGGGATCTTTTATGACTACGATAGCTTCCCCAATTCGACATTCCCTTGAATATAAGGAAAATATTTTGTTGTAATGCATTGCAGTGAATTTAGAGGTATTCATAAGACGTTTACTATAATAATTCTATCTTCTTTAGTTAATTAGCACGTAAGTTACGCCGCTTAGTGGACTGTTTTCTCCCTTGCCCACAAATTTAGCTTTCCTGTCTCCTGCCTCCAAATTCTTGTTAGAGCAGCAACCGAAAGAGTAAATTTCCGAAATACATGCTAAAAATTTCAGGGTTTCCACTATATATGAAGTTGTCTTCTTCATGAGTTATACACTTCCCCTTCTTCTGATATGTAAATAATACAAATATGACTTTACATCTTCCAGAAATGTAAAGATTTTTTATCCCTCGTAGATCTTTAGCCTCTTCTATACATTATTTCGCATTAGAAATTTCTTTGCTTCCCTTCTTTCCACTTCTCTTGAATTCTTGATGTGTTTCTTTCTTTAAGAATCCCATATTCCTCATCCTGTCTTGTACTCATAGTATTCGTCTTCTATTGATACTTTTTAGTCGAACCTTTCAGAAATCACCGCAACTATCTTATCTTGTAGAATCAAATTCTCTAGTTGGTCCTCAAGAGTATAACTGCCAGTTCCTATGGAAAAGTGTTTGTTATTCTCCTCTCCATAAACTTCTTAGGGCAATATTCGATCTACATGGGCTACTATACTGTTTCGTATTTATTTTTAGATATAATATCCGTGTTCTTGTCTCTTTTCATTATAAATTTCGAACTTTCCCAATCCGAATCCTTATCCCTTTTAAAGCACAGGTCTATTTCAAATGAATTTATCTTGAAAAGAGAAAATAATTTTCGCCCAGGCAACATCGGATAGCTTCTACCAACCATAAAAAGTAAGAAACAAAGATTTTAAAAAGTTACAATTCTATAAAGAACGTTTCTACTACACAAATTTAAACATGGCGCCCAATTAAGGAAACGTAAGTTTCATCTAAAATACTGTGGGAACCTAACACCTGCTTTCGATCACTTGAAAATTAAAAGCAAAAACTTCCAATTTCTTACTTTTTATTCATTATACATTTGGTAAATTTTCACTTTGTTTTTTTGTACTGTTGATATATAGATTTTAATTTCTCATTACTTGAGTTGATTTCTTCTTTGCTTTGTACCCAATCCATTCTTTCTTCCCTCAGATTTCGTCTTCGCTACTTTCGAATCCTGCAAACCAAAGTCTTCCTCTTGTAGAGTAAACATTTTTATTCTTTGACCTTTAAATAATAAGAAAAAGGAAGGGCTTATCCCTTTTTTCTTTAAAACACCCACAGACATACATTTCAATGAATATCGTCAAAAGTTCTTCATCTGTTTTAATTAATTATATCTAGAAATGAATTTCCGGGAGAATTTGATCATAAATTGTCAAGTGTCTTCTTAGGGCTTTCGGCTTTCATAAGCCATGATCAGTGATTTTTAGTCAGTTGACAGATTTTTTTTTTTTTTACTTGCACTGCATCCAACTAAAAGTTTTTTTCTTATGAAAGCCGGAAACGCTCAGTTAACATTGAATAATTTATTAATTTATGTTCACATTTTCCCTGGAAATCAGAAGATAATATGAAAATGTTATGAATCATAGAGAAATTAAATAAAAAAATCTTGAACAAGGATGCATGAAGGAAAAAATGTCGCCTAAATATGCCCAACACATCCAAAACTCAATAACCGCTAAAATAATTCGAAACACTACCACCAAAATAACCGTTAGAATAATTACAATAGACTACCCACAATGCAATACGATAAAGTACCCACAATGCATCACTGACCTATCTATATAAACAGTCGAGCAAAAAAACGCACATGGACCGACAGTTGCGTTTAGCATGAAACAGACTGTTGCCACTTGGTGTTGACTTCCACGTCTACTATTTATGTTTACATAAGGTCTATTCCTAATATTAAATGCATTAACCCATAAATATAGCATAACTTAAAACAATATGTTATGATATATATAAGTGTAGACACTGAGATCAACACTGGGAGGCGACAGTCCGTTTCAAAATTTGAATTCAATCTACAGGCCATGTCTGAAAATTGAATTCAAGAATGAAAACTATCACTACTTGGTGCTGGACTCAGTGTCCACTTTTGTATTTACCTATGACTATCCTTGATATTTATATATATATATATATATATATATATATATATATATATATATATATATATATATATATATATGTGTGTGTGTGTGTGTGTGTGTGTGTGTGTGTGTGTGTGTCTTAAACGTTATCTTCAGGTAATGACTGAAGCTTCCCAATTAAACTCATCATTAAAATTAACTGAAGTACCTCAAGTAAAAAGGGTGGTTTGTTTTTGCTCAAATATCAATTCCTGAAAAAAATTACTACATTCCCAAGTAAATATACATGACCAAAATATGGTACAAAATGTAAAGAAAATGGTTAAATTCATAATCTCATGTTATTTAAGATATATAATATATAAATTAATCCCAAAGGAAAATAATTTAAATACTAATTTACATTTAATTAAAGAAAAAAACCTCATTTACTAATTTTACACATTGTCAGATACACACACACACGCACACACGAATATACAGGGTTACTCACTTCATTGAGGACAATAGAGACAAACATCAAACCAACTCAGCAAATGAAAAGGCACGGTGTAGTTACTTGATTTTAAAATAGAATATAGTGATTTAGAGATTATCCTGAAAATCGCACGGTCGTTTGTTGGCAAACGTAAATCGTCTGTTAATTTTTCTATGGCCATTAGAACATCTAAAAACGGGCATACGCTTATAGATAAGAACTCCACAAAGTCAATTAACACCAATGATAATGAACTAAAGGTTTCAAGGTACTCTCACGAAAGAATCGTGGATGAGTACCCTCGATTCATGTTATATGTGATGCGCAGGAGTCACTTCATGTATACAAACAGAAAGGATAACCGTCTAATCTCCACGAAGCACATGTTGAGCAATATGAAATATCGAGAAGAAAGAATGCTTTAGATTTTCTCTAATTAGAAAAACTTCAATCGGTTCCAAAAGGTCATCCAAAACAATGACAGTTGATTGTGCAGAGAAGCGAAGTATGTTCCGAAGATCAGAAACACAATTTTCAAGTCAACTGTGATAGGTAGTCAAAAAGGAAGTCAATCAACGCCCACATATCACTATAAAATCTCTGATCTCCGCCATAATCAGCAATACACCCAAAATAGATAATGATCATCTGATTCACGCAGGTCAAAGTTTCACATCTTGTATTGAAGCTTTCATCGATACTGAAGTCGGATTCGTTAAGTAGATGCGCCAAGAAACATCTCACGATTATAAATGCTATTTTTTTCTCAAATACAGTTCTTCTTTCATGACTAATGCATCTTTTACTAAACTCAGGCAAATGTACTGAACAACATTATATATATATATATATATATATATATATATATATATATATATATATATATATATATATATATATATATTATACCTGTTGTAACAGTAAAATGTCCAAATGGTGTAACAGCCAAATTGTCCAATTTTTTAGATTAAGATTTCCACCGTTCTATCTTAGAAATTATTAAAGATATCTTACTATAATTCTCCAAGGTTTTTATATTGGACTTTAACCAATAAGAATGTACAATTAATCTCCAAGTTTAACAGAAGAATCGTGATCAAATCGATTAAAAACGAAAATGACGTTCATTATTTATT
>CAHIKZ030005641.1:1230000-1287500 GCA_903632075.3 Acanthosepion pharaonis
GCACAGGGAAGCTATGTTATGGCGGTGGGAAAGAGATTAAAGCCGAAATGCTTGGTGAGGATCAGATTCTTTGTTGTTTTCTATCAAGAATCTTAGCAGAATACAGCAAGAATATAGCAGGAATACTGGACCAGATATGGCAGAAATATTCACAGCGAGGACGAATGGTAGACTTATAAATATGTAACATGGATTCTGGTGAGAAAAATTATCTAGCACGACATAGCGAACCAACTTTCTTAGCCGAGAAGAATGTTAGGTAAGAAGGAAGTTTCAGATTATTCCCAAGAACCATTACTTTGTAGAACAGAATCCGATGGAAGGCTTTCCCGACTATTATAATCTTAACATCTTCGTGTCAAAGTTCAATCGTTATTTATTCTATATACGTTCATAATTTGTTCTTACGTACTCCTATTTTGTCCATAGAACAAAATCACTCAATAACCTTCTACTTTGAGTGGTACTAGGACATTGTACTGAACATTTAGTAAAAAACAATCAAAATGACGAGATTTCGTTTATTGGTTTCTACTCATATGCCTGGGATATTCAACGTCAATATCCAACTGTACCGAGTCACACATTTCCAACATTCTCTCAATGAAAAAGAAAGGTTAGAGTTAGGGGGTTACTAAATAAGATTGGAAAGGAGCGGGGAGGGGAAATAAGTGTAGATTATGAGGTTACGTACGATAGGTAATGGATGAATCGAGAATTGAAGAGAAGCATTTTCTCATGAAGTTCCATTCAAACAGCTTCTTTACAAGAACGGCTCTTGTGAAGAAGCTGTCTGTATGGAACGTACTTCTTCGATGTCGTATACGAAGGGAATTAGGAGGTGTCCCCCTTGTATATATTGCTTGGGGGTCTTAGCTGTAAATATCTGAACTGATGGTAGGAAATGTAGCTCGACAGAACATTTACAATGGAAATAGCCAGGAAGTAGCGACAGGTAAGCGATGTTTTGTTTGTGGGAAAGAGGTGGTATGGTGGAAAATATTTCATTGCCTACAAGAACGCCTAAAAGCATTTGTCAAGGAGAGAGAGGATTGGTCAGCTTCAACCCAATTTCGGTTGTTTTTTTTATGTCTTTACCACAATATTTCAGTTAATTGAATTCCCCGGTTTTATCAGCTTGGTTCATAATCTGTAACAAAGAGAAAGGACCCTTCTGATCTAGATGACCTACTCCATCTATGAACTGCATTGCTCGGAGTTACAAATTAAACAGACAATGTCAGAGGTTCAGCAGAAGGTATTCAAAGGATTTATTGTAATTACATTAGTTATTTGCAATAACACGTTCACTCTTCGAAATTTCCTTGCGAGAATTTGAAAAAAAAGGCGCCTTATCGCTGTAGACTTGTAAACTTTGAGTGCTGAGATCGATCCTTCCTGGCTGCTAAATATCCCTGGCTTTGTGCCAAAATTAAGATACACTAAAGGAAAATCAAATAGAGTTTGACACGGGATTATAAAACCCCATGAAAATGTCGAAAATAAGGAAAGAATCCAGTCGTCCCTTTAAATTCTCAACTCAAAGAACACAAGAAAATGTTGAAAATCTGGTACATAGAATATAGCAAGAGTGCAAAAGTCACATAAAACGCTCTCTGGGGTGAGGACAATATTAGTTTGTTTGAAAAATAATGTCCGATCTTAAAAAATACCTTTTAATTGTGTTCTAATATATAGTTAAATAGTTAGACAAAAATATATCACTAATCCCTAATGAGTAAAGTGTGCACTTTGTTAATCTTATATGAGTCTGTTTCAGAGTTTAACCTAAAACCTTATATATCTCTCATCTTTAAAAAGAAGAGATACGCTGACTTGTTTGGCATGAGTTCAAACTTGGTCATAATGCTTCTTAGACTACTTCAGACATTAACAAAGCATGAGATTTCTGTAGTTCTACAGTGGAGATACCAGTTTTGAAGATCAAGGTGGTAAAGGACGTCCATTTGCAATTGGCAATCAATACCTGAAAACACTAGTCGAACAAACACCCTGCCAAATTGTCAGAAAAATGTCTCAACAGGTTTCCTCATTTTAATAAATTGACAAGGTGTTGAAACACAAAAATAGGTCTTACATGAACTGTGAAAGTCAAAGCGTTCGACGTTTTGAACGTGTTCTATGCAATTCCTGCGAAATTCGAATGATCCGTTTTTTCATCAAGTTTTTCATGAAAAATGGATACAATATGATAATAGTACACAATCGGCTCAATGGCTTGATCATGACGAAGGAACCCAAAAACTTTCCAAAGCGAAATTGCACCAACAGAAAAATACTTTTGACTGTCTGATCGTCCATTATTGGCTTTATCCATTACATCTTTCTGGTATCTAACCAGAGGAACAATGTTGAAGTTTGCTGCCAGTAAATGGACGAAATGCCCATTCCGTTGAGCAAAGTGTTACCGGATCTGGTTCATCGACAAGATCCAATTCTCCTTCATGACACTGCTCGGTCACATGTTGCTAAGATGACACAGCAGAAGCTCACCGACTTGGGATATGAGGAATTGTTATATCCACCATATTCACCTGATCTATCGCCCACTGACTACCACTTTTGCAAGCATCTTAACAATTTTTAAGCCAAAAGACATTAAGTTGCAAATAAGATGCAGAAACTGCATTCAAACATCTCTTGACATCTACAGTTTTAGAATTTTATCATAAAGGCATAAATGACCTTTTAAATCCATGACAGAAATGTACAGAGGATTGATTTAAACACTGTTTAAATACATTAACTGAGGAACAAAAGTTTCTAAAATCGGACATTATTTTCCGAACCCAACAGATTAGGAATATGGCTGTCACATGAAAATTTAGTATAGTCTGCTTATAAAGTTATATAAAATTTTGCAAAGCAGAATTTTCTTAGTTCTACACAGAACGAATTTCACCGCACTTCCTAAAGCATAAATTTAAAAAATCTGAATTACTTGCTTAAGACGAATATGGTATTGTGACTCTCGTTGCTGTATTTGAACGGAAACGGTGGATATATTAGTTAATATTTTCTGTTAACATCCGTATAAAAATTTAAAAAAATGAATACTATGAAAATTGAGATGTAGTAGAGTTGGTGCCATTATCAGAGATTCAAGATGGGAAATGATGTGCTTGCAGTGGCCGTAAATCAGGAATCCTGTCTCCCCCCAAAGAAAGAGATAGTTTCGCTTATCGTCCGGTTCACACTACTCCCATCCCTCTCGGTCTATTAAACAAGAATATGGCTTTATCACTTGTTTCCTGTTAAAGATTGGGTTTCCGGTTCCTTCTAATATCTTTTCATTCTCATTCACACCCTTCCCCTAATAAACCCCTTGTGTTTTAGGGATATTATCTCCTTGCTTGGGGTGAATTGATAAAAAGTGCTTTTACAACTTTATTTCTCTAAATATTCATAGATCTATGGGGCTGAAATCGACTTGTTTTTTTTTTATGATTTGTTTTGTGCACAACGAAGACGCACCCACAAAATCCCACAAGTTTCATCTGCGTAGTGCTTCTTGTTAAGATTATGTTTGTAAATATTAATTAGCGTTAAAAATGCTAGAATCAACAAATCGAATTGTGTACTGGTATCATTCGACATACAACGAAAGACACCCCTGAGTTGCTGCATCATCAGATGCTTTGAAATCCATAATTTGGCATGGTAGTTAATGAAGAAAATAATGAATTATTGCACACCTTAGCATAAATAACATCCTGACAGTAACAACTACTAAAATGTTATTTACATTATTCGCAGTCGGAATAATGTCTTTTTTTTATTTATTTATTTTTCTTTCACTCTCACAACGTTTCGACCGTTGTGACGTCTGGTTTTCTTCATGTATCTGTCGATCGGGAATTTCGAACTGAAACCTTTATTTAATTTGACGTGGAATATTTCTCTCGTTCTGCTGTCCAGGATACCCTGTCTTGTACATGTTTTATTTTCGGATCTAATGCCCCTGTCCATAAACGGCAACGATATTATGACATGATTAGTATAAACGACCTCTTCAAGAAGAAAGTAGAGAATATCCTAGCTTACTAGAAGGAAGTTTGCCTATACTCAAATACTAGCACTAAATAACTCCGTTCTAGAGGTATAACTGGAAAATGAGGGAACGAACAACCCCAACAATTGTTTACAAGCCATATATTTAAAAAGATATTTTGGTACCAAATAACTGACAGAGCTGATATAACATTAAAACAGAATAATCAATCAATTAACCTTTTTGTATTGTTCAGTTATTGCGCGTCCTGTTTTTTTACCCGGCCCAGTAATTGAACTCGTAATTACTACGCCATCATGAACAGAACATGTAATCAGTTGAGATAATGAGACCCTTGACAATTTAACATTCACAAAATATTCATAAGGCAAGCGAAGCGAGGAAAAAGGCAAATGACGAATTTATTTAATGAGTTTTGTGAACGGATTGCATAACAGGGACAAAACTGGAGTAAATTTTAAAAAGTTACATAGAGTAATACAATTTGTGGATAGTCATTGTCACCTCCGTCCTAAAAGGACATTAGACTTTAAAAAAAAATGCAAACAGAAGATATGAAAATCTTTTGTAATGGAAGTCGGAAACCTCACGTTCAGAATTGCGGTAATCATCACAGGAACATCAAAATGGCGTTTACTACTCAAGAAACATAAAAATGGCGTTAACGACTTCAGAAACATACAGAGAAAAAAAAACACCTTCATATAATCGCTTATCCCTCCGTATTCCATTGATGATTTCTACTCGAGCATCTTTTTACCACAAACCTCTGCTTAATGGAACCGACTCCCAACAAGATGCATTTCCGATCATTAAAATTTTAACCTGTCCAAATCTAGGGTTACCTGTTATCTTGCCCACATATCTGCATAGACACTGCCTTTTACTGTGTAACTCTCTATCTCGAGTGGCTTAGTAGAGGGTGAACCTCATAAATAAAACAAATCACCCAGAATAAATGATAACAGGAGAAACATAGTAGTAATCACTGAAAGATAGATGCAGCACAACGCCGCAAATATGGAGCACTCAGTGAGAATCCAAGTCATTACTCAGTCATAATTGATCTCGCAAGATAAGCTTTCTAACTATTACGCCACGTTGAAGTGACCAGAAATGTAGCAACTGTGACCATTTTAATACTGTTGTAGCAACAGTTACTGATGAAATAACAATAAATCCCACTGACATTTCTTTTTCAATATGTCACATGACTGGAATACCCATGCTGATGGGAATTTCTGCAATTTATAAAAGAAAAGTACTTATTAAAATAAACGTTCCGTCGGGAATTTTTATATATTTAATAAATGTGGGGAAAAATAATCGTGCCGGAGAGAAAATCTTTAAAAGATTTAAGCATCCCGTACGAAATAAGTACCGTTCTATGGAGAATTATAGGAAAGGCTAATGATATGATATTGTCAATAGGACAGGGAAAAATGGATTCATGCCTTTCCAAATGACATTAAGACATATTACATCAGAATTGGTTAATTCCCTTTAAATCGGGGTCTTTTTTATATACAACTTCTGATTTTCTCTAGTCCCAAATTGCCAAACCTGAATAGCTCCGATTCAGTCCTGATCCCATCTTCCATATTATATCCTAAAAAAAATTTATTCCTCTCTGTATTTAAAGACAAAAATTAAATTATATCATGATCATGAATTGAGAATTGAAGGTACTTATTTAATCGTGCCGGCATTTGTATTTGGCAAACAAAAGTATATTAATATATAGAAAGACGCAAAGACTACATTCGGTGCAAGGTGGCAGCTGTCATAGCAGTGATGATAGTAGTCAATCGTATTCAAATGAATGAAATGCATGTAGTTCCAAGACAACTGTAATATTTCATAAATTTTTTGAAGCTAGCACTAAAACACCCACGTTTACGAAATCATGCTAGTATGAAAAGTCAAGGGTTTTGTTGTTTTTTTGTCTTCTAACGACACCGTAGTCGTAGTTGTGGCAATAACAGTGATAGAATTATTAGCGCCCAGAACAGCAGTTGTCAGATGAGGACCACGAGAAAAATATCAGCAGCAGCGGAATCGAATAGAAGCAACACGGTTTGGTTGCGCATCGGTGTGTGAGCGGATGGGTTGGGGTGTTGATATCTTTTTAAGCGCAGAGTCTGCCTCAGTGTGCTGCTTTTCTGATTACCGTTTCATTCCAAGGCGAGTCGGAAATCCATTGCAAGTCCAGGGATTGAGGATTTGGTATTTGGGTGTTAGAGAAAGAGAGGGAAATGTAATCTGATTCGGTTTGAAGATTTACAGACAGGAATTGTACATAAAAAAAAAGACTACGAATGAGTCACTTCCACTAATTATCAGTCTGATGTAATATGAATTTGAATATTCAGACAGACAGAAAAACAAATAGATAGACAGACAGACAGACAGACATTGTGACTGAGATAGATAGATTGGATCGAATAGGAGTTTCTTTAGATGATGATCCCCATTTTTTTCCATGTGAACTGTCCAACACAGTTAGAACGTTCGCTTTCCAACCACGAGACCAGGGTTCGAATCTCACCAGGGTTTATTTCTGACTTCTTTGTGTTATCGGCGATCCTATGCCACTAGTCGATCTGATCGTTGTACAAGGGAAGTGCTCTAGAGTTTGAGTGTACTGGCGCTGTTCAAAATGCCGGTCCTGACAAATGATGCATTCTCTCCCAGAAACTATAACACAGGACTGCTCATTATAGTTGCAGTATAAACCACAGGTGAACTGCGTAGGCGTTGATTAAACTCATCATATATATAGGAGGAGTAATTGATAGCGGCTCGGACTGAGGATTCGAAGAGCCGGGATCAATTTCTAGTCGAGTTCATTTCATTCACTTACGTACTAATACTATTGAAAAAGGTATGAATCCCTCAGTTCTACCCTCCAAGTTATAGGTAAATAGAAGGACAAACTGGGTCCTATATCCTTTGGTGACGAATGGTCTAGAAGAAGAACTCTGAATTCAAAACTTGAAGAAATCGCTTAGGGACCTTGTGGCATAATGTTCACCAGTGCACACTTTTTGGCTCTGCCAAAAAGTGTGGTTGATTCTGCACAAGTCTGCGCCACTATAATCAAATTATATGTGCGTGTAGTCTGGCTGCTGTCTCTAAGAACTGTGATGCTTGACCCTCTTACGTCCAAAAACGATGGCAGAGTCCAGCATATATATATATATATATATATATATATATATATATATATATATATATATATATATATATATATATTACTAATAAATATATACTACTCAGGATTGACGAAAGTTGTCAGAACATTTGCAATGTCAGGTGGATTCAGATAATTTCTGGAACGGTACAAGCAACCTACCATCTATTTATTTATCAATTTCACTCTCCATAGATAGATAGATAGATAGATAGATAGATAATAAGACTGATAGATATAGGTTGCGATGGATAAATCTTCGTCTAAATTACACAGAAATGAAAATAACACTGACATCACATTTTGATATATATTTGCAAAAATTACATAAAAATATTTTAAAATACTACAGAATAAATTTATTCAATAAAATCGCCATTGCTTTAAACAATAGTCTCCAGACGACTTCGGATTCTCCTACAACTCTCCTTATTTAAGTTGGTGAATGCTGCCATAACCCTTGCTTTCAGTTCATTTTTGGTGGTACAATGATTTTTTGGTCTCTCATTCAACTGCACCCCCACCTTATAAGGTTAGGTGTCCAGATGTAAGGAGTGATGTGGTCGTAGAAATGTTTCTGCTTATGGTGCATGGTGCAGAGTCATGTTGTCAGACATAGGATCTTCCAGCAGCCACCCTCTTGACCCAGGGCAGCCCTACCTCCTCAAAGCACTTGATGTAGTCCTTCGTGTTGAACCTGATGCCCTGTGCGAAGATGAATGGAGGGATCACGTCGCCATTACTCCAAAAACCCTCGTAATCACCATTAGACTCTTCCAACTCTTTTTGAATCCTCTGCATTGTCCTCAGATTGACACCCAAATACACTGAAATGTTCGTATTGGAGCTTCCGGTGCGAATGCCATGCAGTACAGTATGTCGTGAATTGCGACATGGGGCCCTTTTTCTCATAGACAGTGCCCAACTAACCCTACTATACTTTGCAGTCGACAAAATAAAAAAACAATACGCATGCGTGAAATTAAAAATAACAATGGTGGCAATTTACCCATCGCACTCTGAGATTCAGATAGATAGATAGATAGATAGATAGATAGATAGATAGATTCCACTTAAGTTGAGATATTGAACACTCTTCTGGATCTAACTATGATTTATTATATGTACCAAAATGACTATTTTTTTCCCGCGCGTGCGTTTGTATGATGTAAAGTGAAGTACAAATATTGACTGTTAACCAATGTCTCTTACTGTAAATTTATATTCAACCTATTTTCCTTTCTCTATTAGAAGACCTACTACAGTTGATTGTTCAAACAATTGAAGCCACGGAAAGTTTAAAGACACTTCTAAGGTTTTTTTTTTCTAACATTGTGAACGTATAACTCGAAAAGTCTCTACCTCTCTAATAATGTAGTTCATCTGATGCTTGCTCGGATAATTAAAGAATTTCGAAAACAGATTTCCAGCACAAAACTAGTTCCCCGCCCTACTTCGCAGGTTTAGCACAGCTTCTTCTATTCTCAACAGTAAATTCCTGAACTCATAAACATCTCAAATAACCACAGTATAAATGCACGCTGCTTCCTGAATCTTTTTTTTTACGGTTTTTATTTTTATAAAAGAATGAAGTATTGTTCTCTTTCAGTTCATTTTCAAATCCAATCGCATGATTCTCAGCACTGTGACTGGCATGTAATGAAACGTTGTCTATTGTGGGCATTCTACACGACAATAAGTTCAAATGATGACGTAAGGAAGAGTCCATATCTAATGAAAAAACATTGAAATAATAATAAACCCGAACGAAAACTCATTCCGACCGGTGCCATCATCGATAACAGAGATTTCTCGTCTGCATCTTTATGAAGGAACTGTTGTAAAACTGTCTAACCTAAAATAAATATGTCCATCAAAATAGACCATTGCAATGCGGACGACCACGATACCAATGATGACATCATAGTTAGCGTAACGCTTTATGTTGCTCCAGTAGTAAAGACGATAATATCGTTGAAGCTATAGATATTACACGTGATAGTAATTGTAAGGAGATAGTGGTATCAACGAGAGCTGCATTCATAGCGACGTTATTCTGACATGGGAGTTAAACAATACAGGACGAAGAAGAGGGTGAGGGAGTCAGTGATGATCGTGATGGCATCTGAAATAATAGTGGAGGTTTCCATTGTATTTTCATAACATAAATGCCTTTTGCAGCAAAGCACCTTCCTTCAATTCATATACAACACACTGGAAAACTTTTATTTTATTCATCAAAGGTTTTTAGTTGATAAGTTTCCAATCTTGACAACTATATCATTGATTTCCTAAAGACAAAAGATGTTAGATTCTCGTAAGAAATTTATTCTTTATTTCCAAACTGGGATCTTTATCCAATGAGTGTAGAATGAAAAATAAATTACTTCGACGATAATAATAAAAGCAAAAAATAGAAGATGAATGGTAAATTCATTAGAATCTCAAAGACAATTGCACAATTTTAAGAATTTTACAGTAGATATATTTTCTGCACTTCATGTTTCTTTTTTATTTCATGTTACTTTAGCTGTTGCCATAAGATTTCTCTAGGTCAATACGGAAGTGGTCTTCAGATGTGAAATCCATAAGTAAAAAGGGTTCAATTTTCCTAAAAAAAAGTTTACCTATATAAACCATATCCAAAGAAAAATTAGAAAGGTATGCTATGGCAGACTGTATAGAGTGGGAAGGGATAACATAACACTTATGGGGTTAACGACAAATAATAGATATGAATCGACGCTGGAGAATAAGGAAAATTCAAAGAGCCAACATGCATTATCCTCCGTGAGATAATCCAAATAAGAGATATGGAGCAACACAGTAGAATTAGTACATTGGAGGAAGTAATAGGGATTATCATCTCTAGGGATTAAATAAAAATATTAGAAAACTACGCTGTCCATTAAGAAAACGGTGTATATTGTCCTTTCTCAAATACTAAATAGGCATCAGTGTGAAGACATTGATCAGAGAAGGATGCAAGATTAATTTGGAAAATAGAGAACAATGCCGTAGAGTGAGGAAATTGTAGGAAGTGGCAGTTATTATGCTTATTTTAATAGCCATTCCGTTGATGCATTATTATTATTATTATTATTATTATTATTATTATTATTATTATTATTATTTCCTTTGATTTCTGTTGTATACTCATTTCCTTCCGGGTCCCAACCTAAGGTCAGAAATAACTTCATGATATATTGGACTGAGCATTTTTATAAAAAATTAGACAATCTAAAATTACACACATATTAGATGGATAAATTCATTCGTAAGTTGTGAGCTGTACTTGTGAGTACATTTTTGGTATTTCTTTAACGTATTGGCTATCCCTTCAATGAATCTATCGGAACCTTTTACAATCAAACCGAGGTCTCCAAATCCTACTTGAATTATTGATGTCCTAATGTGCCATATTTTTTTTTTTTAGTTTTCGACTTAAAGATCATTGTATTTTGATAGTTTATTATTATTACTATTATTACTGGCGGTTTTATTCGTGGCCGAAATGGTTAAAGCGATGTCCTTTAAAGATGGTTGTCGAGGTGTATGATGCGACTAACTGAGACAAAATAAAGAAAATAGGTTAAGAGATGCTGATCGCCAATTGCATGAGAACTCAAAAGAGATGTAGACAAACTTCTGTGCTGCCTTAGACCTTCTCTTCATATATGAGGAAATTGTCCAAAGTTTATTGTCATGTACGAGAATTGATATTACAGCGAATTTCAGCACCCTTTTCCTTGTTTCTAATTATATTTTCCCATTTCTTGAAACTTTTATTTTAGTTTCTGGAATTCATTAACTGACATAGCTGAATTTTTCCTTTCATTTAGAAATGAAAGGAAAAATTCAGCTATGTCCGTTAAGCGACATAGTTCCGGATACATTTGAGGTTGTTCAAAAGCCAACCCTTGAACTACATATTTGCCCCTCGCCAACAGACTTCAACTAGAAATTATCATATCCATATCGATTGTCAAAAACTTCGATCCTCCAAAGTTGGATCTCGCTGCACAGTAAATCAGATTCTCACATATAACATCAAGCTATCTTAAGTTATCTATACAAAATGTACGCGCTCACTGCCTGCATTCCCATAATTGCAAAAGACATGCCTTTGAATTCAAGTGACTTCAATTCCAGTTTATACCCAGCTTTGGCACGTGCATCAACAAGGCTAACATTACAATCTATCAGGAACGTTAATCTCAACCTGATTTCTCAGCGCCTTCAAATCTATGTTGATCGTTCTAGAGTTCGGTTCCCAAACTAATTTTTCATAATACCCAGTAGGGGAAGCAGTTTCTGCCGGTCAATCTAAGGGGTTACATTATTTGCTTTGTTTTGAACATTAAAACATTTTTCACTAACCTTACGTCACGATTCCTGTAACCCATGAGGTTCATGGGGGCACCAAAGGCCTGATCTTTCAGTAACAACGATGGATAAGTAAATATCTTTCATTTTATTTCTTATATAAGAAACTTCTCAGAAAACATATTTTTCTATGTTTTCGTATTTTTCTCAAGCAACACTGAGCATCTTGCAACTAATAGTAATAATGGAGATCAAGTTGAGATCAATTTTAGATTTTACTGTACAGATACGATTCGTCACCCCCATGGCTTATTTTTCATTTCCTGACCTATGATGAATTCAATTGGTAATGAATGTTCTGTATTCTCTTTTATGTTAGTACAGTGATTTAGAATTACAAATATTAATGCAATCGAGAATCTATTGGCAAAACTAATAAGAAGTTAGTGACAGAATGGATCAGCACACGTACCAGCTAAGGTCCGTCGAGGTTGGTGTAAATTATTCTATAAGCTTGTACATACTACAGGTTCTGCGATGACAAGATTTCATAAATAATCCGACTTGTGTCTCTACTTTTGGCATATATTATTTCACAGTAATCCGCGAAGCACATTCGGATTTCCACCTGAGAATGCTTTAAAACCATTTATATTAAGTCAAAGTAACCTTCCCTTTGTAAGCAGAAGGAAGATCTGCTGGGTCTAATCTTTCTGTCATTTATACTACTGATGCTCTGGTAGTAATTTCACCTCCGTTTTTAGTCCTTTATACGCTTAGAACTCCGTAAAGAGCGAGAACGATAACAGGGTTACTTCTTTTTTCGGTTGCTTCTTTTTGCTGCTATATTTTTTGATCCACAACTTTCACGTTTGCAGTGAATCATCCTTGCGATTCCTAGCTCTTTTATTTATATACTTTTGTATATAATTATATATACTTTTAAAATCTCCGTTGTTAAATCCCTAATGAAATTGTTGTTTTTTTTAGTTTTTTTTTTTTTATTTATTTTAATCTGCTGCATTCCTTAAATGCCGTACTGATTGACAAATGGAAAATATTTCATTGAAACTAGATTTAATTGCGCGTTTCGCCTTCTTAGGTTTCATCAGATACAAAAAAGAAAGAAATGTGTGTATGTATATTTGCATGTAGGCTTAAATAATGAATTATAGTACTTTTTCGCTGAACTGACGTTTCTCGTAATTGAAGAAGAAAGGAAATGAGTGACTTTTTAAAAATCCGTTGTTATTTATTTTGTATCTTTTCTTTATAATTCTTAGTTCATGTCGAAAGTTGTTAATATGTTTTTTCCGAGTTTTTTGTATCAAACTAAAGGCAAATCCTCATCTCATTTTCAGAATGGTTTTGAAAGCAAGAGATTCATATTTATTTTAAATGAATCCAAGGCAAATCCTCATCCAATCCTTCGGTATGGGTTGAAAGTAAAAGATTTATATGTTTTAAGTTTATCCATGTGTTTTCTATGTCGACTATATTTGTTTAAAATAAGATATAGAAACCCCGAAAAAGTTTTTAAGAAATTTGACAAATGGAAAACCTGAAAATAGATTTGATCCAAAAATATACACTTAGCATAGCAGATGGAATTCTTTGTCTTATGGAGACGGAATTTGGCCACTGACAAAAGAAATCCGCTTGTCTTGGAGAGGCTGAATTATGGAATCAAGTCTTGGATTCTTTCCTGCTAATGCTACGACGCCTCCGCATTACACTTTATAATCTCCTTGATCGTAAAATCAGCTCACAAAATCTGATGTTTAATTCAGCAGAAATTTAGTTTTCCAAACATCAAGAATGGTAAAATATTTTAAAATGTCATCAATCGCAAAGGTTTGCTGCAGAACATTCTGACTATTGTTTTTGATTGTTCTGTTAAGTTTTTGAACTATGAACAGAAATATTTTATGTGTGAATATTTAAATGCAGATGTATAAAGAAATCCGAAAATGGTAGAAACGAAGAAAAAAGTGCTGAACTGCTATCAACCCTTATTATTAATCTTTCTCTATGACAGTGAATGCTGAACAATTTTTCTTCATCGATGAGCAAATTGTTCAGCATTCACTCTCATAGAGGGAAAGGAAGCCATTACTCAAGTGAAAACATAAGATGAGTCTTAGGTTCCAATAATTGGGTGTCGCTGTCGAAGTTCAAAGTGTTTACCAGAAGGTCGCGAATTCAGATATAAATCAGAAGATAAGTTTAGGAATACGTTTCTACCAAACACTGCCTGTAATACTTATAAGAGAGTACGCGCACGTCCCTGTAAAGCAAGGTCCAACATTCAACACACCAGAAAACATTCAACAATAGAAAAGCAAGGAAGATAGGAGTGCAGGTGACCGACACGTTCTGCTCACTCCAATATATAATGACATAGATAAAAGCCATACTTTCTTAACGTATAAAAAATGTTGGTTTTGTTGACAACGTCAGGCATAACATCAAAAATAATTGAAAACCTGAATTTGTTTTCAGTCCTTAAAATCATGTCGCTTACATAAGCGAATCACCTGCATCAGTCTTACAAATGAAGAAATGCCTTCAGGTAACAGAGAAGTGGTCCTACAGAAGGATGCTGAGAATAACATGGAAAGAACATGTGAGGACGTTTTAAAGAAAGTAAGAACTATATCAACAATTACAGTCAAAATCAGAAAGAGCGAATTGAAATTTATAGAAACCATTATCAGAAAAGAGAGCTTAATGTTATGGGACCTTACCCATAATAACATAATGGACTATTCCATACCTAATAAATACTGCGCCTCAAGAGGAAGCAGAGAGTTCAGTCCGAAGTCGGGCGACCGGCTGATCGGTTGAACTCTCCGCCTTCGGGTGGGGAGGAACCCGAACGAGGCTACGCCGAAAGGCGGAGTCTCTTTCGGGGAGGTAAACCGACGCTGAACCCGTTTTATACGGGTTCAAAGGGCATATTTTTGGCCGATCCCACGGGCTCGGAGATCCCTTGTGCCACATGATGCCCTCGTGGGGGGGGGGTGACTAAATACCGTTCCGTCTGAAGTCTGGAGTCAGAAGTCTGTCAGAGCGAGTCAGTCGAGTCAAGAGTCGAGTCAGAGTGTGGGCAGCGTAACAGTTGTCGGCATGGGAACGGAATCGGTGTCCCGAATTCAAGTATTTTGCTAGGGCATTTTTTTATGTAACAACCAAGTTGCGTATAAAAGATATACGGCTTGGCTGTTAAATAACATTTTCTAACAAAAATACTTACATGTTACTCTGCGTGTTGAATCAAGATTACCAATGACTTTAACAGCTTTTTTTATTATTTTAAATGGCGGTAGGGGTATAAGGAAGGAACCAAGCTAAGCGTGATCCGGCGCCCGGCGAGTAGGCGGTCAAGGCGACGCTCTACGTACGAAAACAAATTGGCAGCCCGATGCAAGCTCTTATCATGAACCTGTCCGTCAAGCCCTAGTTTGTCACAGCGCAGGGTGTCAGCTGAAAAAGAGTGATATGGAGTGACGTACAATGGACCACCTCCAAAAATTGGCAGCCAATGCTCAAAGATTTTTTTCTTTTTCTAGAAAGAACAATTTGGCGAAGAGCAGTCCACGAAAAAAAAACAAAATCTTTCGGAAACACCAGAAGGCAAATAGAAGCTATAGCTTTCCAACCCTTGAATCGTACCTTGCGATGGCTGCGAACGTATCTTCAGATTCAATATAGCACTCATTTCACATAGAAGGAAATGTATATGAGCACCACAATACTCGACAATGAGTTCCGCCAAAGACGATTAAAGTTTATTACTGCATTGGCGATATTGATAACAAAATAGTATGTCTAAATATTCATTCAAGACATTTTCCAAGGAACGTGGCATACCAAATACGAGACATTTCTGTCAGTATATATTTGGCGGTGACAGCGAATACAGAACTGCGAATTCATCCCCTTCCCAAAGATTTAGTCCTAAATGAAGATGAATCGATACAAATAGAAATTTAATTTAACAGTTCCGTTTTCCCTACCGACAAACGTTTTATATAAATTATAAATTAATTTATTGTAATTGG
The DNA here is from genome assembly GCA_903632075.3 of Acanthosepion pharaonis. Classification (NCBI taxonomy): domain Eukaryota; kingdom Metazoa; phylum Mollusca; class Cephalopoda; order Sepiida; family Sepiidae; genus Acanthosepion; species Acanthosepion pharaonis. The sequence continues at coordinate 1,245,617 of CAHIKZ030005641.1, forward strand.
TTTTTTAAAAGTATTTCTCCAAATATACAAGTTTATGGAACTCAGAACCAGCAAATATTAAATGTATTGGCTCAACGATCTTTGTAAAATACTAGCGTACAAGGTCTGCCTATCTATTGGTCAGTCATGTTTTTTTTTTTTTTTTTTTTTCAGTGATTTCTGTGTGAATTTCTTCGATGAGGAATTGTCACTATTTACATTATTTTCCTGTGGATCATTGTCTTCAATGCTGGCGAAAACAGAACGAACAATAATTGAGAAATAGTAAATAAGAACAAGACAATTTATTCTTAGACATGGATACGGAAGGAGAATAATCTTAATTAAATGAAGGGTTCATTTAGAAATTAACTGAAATTTATCTGGATCGACCAGCGTCTGGAGAAGGCCGTTGATCACAACGTCCGAAACATTGTAATGATAACAACAAAAATAACGACAATTATAAAAATAAAACATTTTTGTAGGCCAGTATAATTAACCATCGATGTGTGAATACCATCTGGCAATGATTCAGTTCAATATCTGACAGAGGGCGTAGACGTATTGGGATGGCCAAGGACGCATTCCAAAATCTGTGCAGAGTACTGCGGGCCAAGAGGATTTCTTTGATAACAAAGAAAAGAATACTGGCCTGTTACGTGACATCTGTCCTCCTTTACAGCACTGAATGTTGTACGGTTTCCTCAAAGATAAAGAAGAGACTCGAGGCGACGGAGATGTGTTTCTACAGAAGGATGCTAAGGATATCATCGACCGAGTGTATGAGCAACGATGAGGTCTTAGAGAGGATTGAAACAAGGAGGAGGGTTATACTTAACATCAGGAAGTGGTAGCTAAAATTCCTGGGACATATAATGAAGAAAGAAGGCCTGAAGAATCTGATACTCGTGGATCAAATAGAGGTAAAGAAAGACAATGGAACACAATGCATAACATACCTAGAGGCCTTAAACAACTGGATGGCAGAATGTGGTCTGGGGAGGTGGCAGAGGAAAGGAAGTATTTGAGAACTGCAATGGATAGAGGGAGGTGGAGCGCTATGATCCCCTACGTCCTGAAAGGACACGGCACATAAAAAGAAAGAAAGATTTGATGGAATCTTCAAAAAATCTCAAAAATCAAACTTCATGAGGACTTTTTAAAACCTGACGAGAAAATATCAGATGTTTGTCTTTTTTTTTCTTTTTTCATTTCTAATGCTATTTTATCATTTCTTCTTCAGATTCATTTCTCATTCCTCGGCGACAGTTTTCGCACTTAATCAAAGTTAGAAACTAATGTTTTAAGCTTCAGGCAAACTATGAGAGGAAAGTAAACTTGAATAAAGAAAGTAGAAAATTCGTTCATATTGTGACGACATTTTGATTAATCGATAGTGACGATCTCATTTAAACTGGCATCATAATGAATATGAATTTCATATATCGATTCCGCTTTCAATCATTGGCTTTTGACAACGTGACATTTCTGTTGAATGATTCATAATATTAGCAATATTAGCCATTAGCAAGAGCGGCAGTCCAAAGTTGGAGACGTCACATTCAGAAATTGAACGATCTGAAAGTATTATAAAGGACGATAGAATATGTGACAGAAAACCATTGGTAGATTAGAATAGCGAAAGTTGCCTTCCAAAAACTAAACAACGTATTAAGAAACAAGAAAATTACATTGGAAACAATGATAAGAGTTCTCAGTTGTTATTTAATATACCCCTATATGGTAATGAATGCGCGACAATATTCTCACAGATGAAGAGGAAATTTGAGCCAACAGTGATGTAGTTATAGAAAGGATGCCGAGAATACCATGGACAGAACATGTGACACCTAGGGAATTTTTAAGTATTAGAAATTTTTGCAACACACTGACTCGTGATTTGTCGAGATTTACAAACTCTACATTTCGTTCAATTTCGCAAACCAATGATATTTGAATAAGTTGATTTGATGGAAAAATACTTAGGCAAAAACCCTACTTCGCGGTTTAATAACTTCTGGTAAACAATATTTTTTTAAGAAAATAATAAATTCTTAGGATTTCTTACTCTTGAGCATGCAACATACAACTTGTCATGCATAAGTATTTCTTTCTGGGGCCAAATTCCAACTTTTCAAACGCTTGGACTTATGATTTGTGCAAAGTTCTCGCAAACCGATGGCGAACTGAAAACTGGATTCTTGTATATATATAAAAAAAAAAAAAACTAAAGAAAAGATACGCTAAAAACAATATTGCATATTTATTAAATAAGTATTTGGTATTTTAATCATTAAATTTTTTTTGAAATAGTGGGAGTATTTTGTATGGTAAATAATAAAAAAATTAATTTTTCCTAAAAAATTAATAAAAATTTATTGTACTAAGCTATACACCCTTGTAAAACAACCTTACCTGTTTGCACTTCTCCCCAAATTTTTGTTTCGATTGGTCAATGCATGGCTATTAGAGAAAGTGTGATGTATGCTCGGATTAAATGAAGTTTTATATAAGAAAAACATGGAGAGAAATGACTCTTGTACTTAGAATCAGGAAGATTGATTGATTTGTTTTTTACTACTCATCAAACATTTGCGAGTTATATAAAGCCAGAAAGATTTGTTTTAGAGTATAAGAATATTTTTTTGCGGGGGGGGATAATAGTTTAGTGATACAATGACTAATTACTAATTAACCCCTAGCGGGGGAAGACGACGAAGATTCATAATTTTTCCAAGCTTATTTCCGCGTAAGTGATTAGAATGAAGTCAACGGGAATTGGAACTCGTCTCTACGATTCGTCTTAACAATTCCGAGCCATTATCTATTAAACCACCTCATATCCAAGCTTACAGCAGCCGGTCTTCCCAAGATGTCACCCATCTATGTAGTGAGCACGATCGACGTTGCTTAACTTCACTGATCGTAGGGGACCTGTGTTTCAATGTTATATGGTCGTTAGCTAGAATCAGAAAAAATGAAATTAATGAAGAAAGAGAACATGGAGAATTTGATTCTCACAGAACATATTTAAGGCAAGGATGGCAGTAAGAGGCCTACCTAAAATATCTTATGTAAATAAACGGTAATGGTAATATTTTTAGTTTAATAACAGGTATGGTAATGGTATTATTAGCCGTTTCCCTATAAGGAAACATTTGGCATTCATTGATTGAGCAACCAGTATTGTTTTCTTTTGAAATTTATAAAATCTTTCTCTTAAAAACATTTTTTTAGGAAAACAGGTTTGTTCGAGTCCAGTAGCTGTTATTGCTCTTTCCTGTATTGATTAGAGTTTCTTTCCTAAACTTTTATTTTAAGTACTGTGAAATGTCTACATCTTAATTATGTCATTATTTTCTCTTGGAGTTACATGTGCTATCCATTTTAGATGTTGCTGCTGTTGGTAATCCTCAAATGATATAGTTTCTGCTATTTGGTAAAGTTCTTTGTGATTCTGTAGCGCCAGTCCACAATGGTCAAATAACGACGACCTCTGGTATGACACGCAGTCTTTACTCGCTCAAGGTCTTTTCCACCACTAGGACGAACAGGAGCATAATAAGGGGACAAATATTGCTTACAGCCAAAGATGATAGGAACTGATGGAGGGGGGGGGCTTGATCTCTTAGCTCTTAAAGGTTCGTTCAGAAGAAGCAAACATCGCGTTATTTTGTTATTTATGTAGATAAATATATGTAAGTATACCACAGTATTTAAAGCGAAGTTTGCTGTAATCAAATGTAGCAACAGCGCAGATAGTTCCGTAACCTAATCTTGAAAAATGTATTGATTAGTTACAACAGATTTTTATTTTCAACATAATTCCTTTCCTTGTTAAGGCACTTGATCCAACGATTCTCAATAAATTAGAGTAATCGAATATTATGCAGGGAAAAAGTCATTCATTAAATTAGTATATCCATGTAAACGGTAAAGTTTAGGCCTTACGTGAAGCAAGCACACATCGCTTTATCAACACAATGAACATTTTTCAGAGTTTCGGATAAAAGCGGATTAAATTTAATTAAGTAGTTGAATATTTTTCATTTTTTTCTATTTCTTTATTTTATCCGAGTGAATGAAGGTTTTTAGGCATTTCTCCAACATTACATAACAATTACATTAAATTACATAAAATATATTAGTGTGATTGCTGACTTTTTGTGAGAAACACATTAAAATGATGAGGTAATATGAAAATCTAGATTTATTTTATTTCATTTAAATATTTAGGTTTTAGACGAGAATGATTAAAGCAATTAACGCCCGTCTGGTTGTGTTGGGGGATAAAATGCTGCAAATAATACATCAACAAATCCCGGAAGGTACATACCAACAGTTTATGTTTTATGTATATATCTAAGTAGACACGCACACTTACACACATATACACAAATACATATATACACACATATATATATATATATATATATATATATATATATATATATATATATAAATATGATTCCATCGCTACATAAGAGTTCTCATGTTTCAAAAACAGAAACTAAAACTTAAATTCAGTTATAGAAATTAAATTAAATTAAAGTACCTAGTTCTGTCCCATCCTCAAGAGAATTTTGGAATAACTAATTTTGAAATTTACGGAGCTGTATAAGCATATATATTCGTAATGTTAATTTCTATTGTTATGGAGGAAACCAATCATTTTAATAAGGGGTGGTAGGGTATTCATTTTCACTGACAACTATTGTATCAACATATTAGTTACTTTAGAAAAGATGTTAAGTCAAGGTAGGGTCGGTGTGCCTATTTTCAAACGAATCAAACGTTCAACGCATATCGTCTGGTCTAATTCAACGACAGAAAGTTTTTGGCACTTTTGTCATGCCGTTAAATGTGTATTTGTATGCACAAAGATTTTTTCCTAAAAGTGTTGTTTGTATATGAATACGTCGTATTGAACAACAATTTTTTTTTTGTAGATGACCTCTTAAAGGGTTTTTAGCTTATGATTGGGTTAAGTTTTTAAACCTATTGCTTTAATTGAACTTGTTAATAGACTTCCAAATTTTAAAATATTTTAAGCTAATTTTTTAAGGCAAATGTTAGTTGGTGTCGCCAAAATCCGTTATATCGTGTCTTTGATTTAATAAATTTTCGTATTTTTAGAAACTTAATAATGTGTAGCTTTTCATGTAGGCATTAAGCGCATGGGTAATCCCAGGTTTTACAAGTTCTTGTTCTATTTATTACTTTCCATTTTACTTTTGCTGTTTTATTCGTTTCTTTTAAATGCCAAAAATATTTAGATAGGGATGTCTGATTTCAATTTCTAATATTACTAAAGGAGCGTTTGTGTTGTCTCCACCTTATTTTAAATTCATTCTTCGTGGATCCTATATATATCTTTTCAATGTTTGGATTCTAAGTGGATGAGATGGTGCATTGGTATACCACAGATTCTATGCGGCACTTATTATCCAACGGGCAACCTTGAGGGTTTCTACAATCACATAATTTTTCATTATTTTTGTATAATTTTAATTTAGAGTTGTTATTTATTTGATTTTGTCATGTGCGTTTTTAAGGATTTTATTATTATGTTTTTTATGATTCTTTGTAGATTTTCAGTGCAGCTATAACATAATTTAAGGTGTTTTTTATTAAACATCTTGGTAAGTTGGAAAGTGTTTTTTCAATTAAACCTACGAATTTTTGCCCTAGCCATTTGGTTGAACGGGGTGGGGAGTTTATACCAAATGAAATTTATTTTTCTCTTTTTCTTCTGGTTTGTACTATTGTTTTTTTATATAATTGATGTTAGAATTTTCGTATACACTAACTTTTATAGCTATGTTGTAAAAAATACTGTGTTTCGGGAATATTTCTTCATTTGCCGTGTTCATGCTGATTCATTTCTCTATTGATGAGAGTATATGCTTAATTGTGGATGGTATATATATATATATATATATATATATATATATATATATATATATATATATATATATATAGATGGATGGATATATACAGGTGTGTGTATGTGTGCGTGCTTAATTATGGATGGATATATATATATATATATATATATATATAGATAGATAGATAGATAGATAGATAGATAGATAGATAGATATCTGTGTGTGCTTGTTTGCTTATACATATATCTATGTGTGTGTATGTATTTACGTATGTATATAAATGATTTTTGAGTGAACTTTGAAGATGGAGGCCAGAGTATGAATGTTGGTACCTTTATTAAAGGTCCGAATGGTCATTTTCCTCTCACCATTGCACAGTTAAGAAGACTAGGCTGACACAAAACGATTTTAACCTCTTCTCTTTCTAGCTGAATAACTCAAAGGTTTTTTCAGTGATGGTTACGAAAATAGTATCAGTATAGTGTAAACATTTTGTGGGATCGATAATGATGTTACACGATTTGGACATTTTTGCTGTTACAGCCTGTATATTTCGGCTTACTTTATCTGCATAATTTATCAATTATATTTTTTCTTATAGATTATATTTTTTATATGGACATGAAATATTTAAGTCGCTATCCTACTGTATATATATTATATTCATAGATACATAGGCTGTCGTTTGAATTATACATACGGGTAAGGATGGGGAATACATTGGCCAAAATATGGTAGTAAAAAAAAACGTACTCGTAGAACACTAAGAATTATTCACTGCAAAATTTCAGAAAATATTCTAGTAAATTAAATATACTGAACACATATACATACTTTTTTAAATTATTTCACCCAAGTACGGCAATAAAGCCACTAAGACACAATAAGTTATTGAGTGTGAAATAATAAAAAATTAAAGTGAAAACATTAAAGTAAAAGACAGCAGAGAGCGATTGAAATTGCTCTTAAAGCCGGAAGGGTGTTCAACAAGCGAGAAGTGCGAGGAAATAAACTATTAGCATATAACTTATTGCTACATCTACCCAATTCAAGAATAAAAGGATGATATTCAGTCACCCCCCCACGAGGGTGTCATGTGGCACAAGGCCTTTTTAACGTGGGCAATTCCCAAGCCATTAGGCTCGGCCAAAAAATAGCCCATTTGAACCCGTATAAACGGGTTCAGGGCCGGTTTTACCTCCCCGAAGGAGACGCCGCCCTTCGGCGTAGCCTCCTTCGGGTTCCTCCCGCCCGTAGGAAGAAAGTTGAACCGAACAGTCAGTTCAGAGGTGAACGACTGATTCAAGAATAAAAGGATAAGAACTAGCTCCCAGTCTCGTACTGCACTTAAATTCGTAAAGTCGAACTACAAAAGTGGAAAGCAATTACCAAGAAAATATTTCGAGAAAAGACACAGTGAGGTTACATTACGGTGGTAGAGAGAAATGGTGAGTTTCATAGAACTAGTGAGGGTCGTGAAGTAAGTTAAAGAATGTTCTGACATAAGTGATGTGTAACGTGTTTTTTTTTTTCTTTTTTTATACATTTAAGGATGCGGGCTATTAAGTTCTAAAATGTTTTTATTTATTGATGGTTGTTTATGCTGTATGGTCCTTGAAGCAATGGTGATACAACCATCAATAATTAAAACATTTATATTTTATAAATGATAAGAGCCCGCATCCTTAAATGCATATAAAACGAAGAAAGAAAAACACACTTCACAACTCACTTACTTCACAAATCTCTTACATCAAAACACGCACTAGTTTTACGAATCTCACCAACTGTCTCTGCCTACCCTGATGATGACTTCAGAAAGTCGAAAGCCTGGACCAAATTTCCTGTACTTATCTTCCAAAATGAACCTCGGAAAATGTCTGACAAAATTTCCTCTTAGTCTGAGAATGGTTAACTTGGAGAATCGATTGTAATATATATATATATATATATGTGTGTGTGTGTGTGTGTGTGTGTGTGTGTGTGTGTGTAGCGATTTCCTAAGCCAGGCTTAGATGTGCCACAAAGCTGAAATTATGGGCACACATAGAGAATCGAACTCACTATTCAATTGTAGTTGATCTAGCAAGACAAGCTTTCTAACCATTACACCACGTCGAGGTGCCCAAATTATATTCTAAGTGTAGTTTAGATGTGGCATAAGGCCGAAATCATGGGGCACCTAGTGAGGATCGAACTCACTTTTCAGTCGTAACTGATCTAGCGAGTAAAAAGTACCCTGGGTCTTCAGACATCACTTTCTGAAGATCCAGGGCACTTTAAAAGGTCTCTGATGAAATAAACTATTACAATGGAGCCTTAAAGTGGTTTGTTTTTCTTTAAATTATTAGCTCTGAATTTACATTGAGCTCTCAGGATTTCATCCTCCTTGGGACTACCCATACGAATTACCAATTTTTTCGTTACTTAATTTATATATATATATATATATATATATATATATATATATAATGAAAAACAGACCACTTTAAAAGTACCATTACAATAATTTATTTCACAAAATCCTTTTAAAGATTTCGGATCATCAGATAACACTTCCAACAATGAAAGTTTTCATTGTTGGAAGTGTTACTGATGATCCGAAACTTTAAAAAGGATTTTGGTGAAATAAATTATTGTAATGGTACCTTGAAGTGGTCTGTTTTTCATTAAATATTAGCTCTGTTCTTCACATTGATCTCTCAGGATTTCATCCTCCTTGTATTTACCAATTCGGTTTACCAAGTTCTTCATAACTTGTATATATATATATATAAGCAAGTGTAAATGGATATAAATCCGACAGAATGAAGAAATTTTGAAAAAAACAAACAGGTATAATATCCATCTCACGCACGGTGAATACTAGACCTGGTTTCTTTAATATTTCCCCTTTTTTAGCGAGATTGATGCTCGACAAGCATACACATAAGAATTTTAGAACCTAATAGAATTCTTTTCATTTTCTTTTTCATTTCAAAATAATCACAAACTTTTAGGAATACGTTATGAAAGCGTCGCCCATGTGACGACAGCGTGACCATGTTAGAAGGAAGGCTGATCATTTTAAAAATTTTCAGTTATCTGTTCTGAATAAGACTTGTGTTTTTATGTCCATCGTATTTGTCATATTGAACTGAATTGTATTTTGATGAATATTGTCTTGAAAAAGGTTTATTAAACCGAAACGTCAGACGTCGACATTTCTTTCATTTTAACTACATTTAAGGATTTTTGTTTGTTTTTTCAAAATTTCTTCATATATATATATATATATATATATATATATATATATATATATATATTGTGAATGACTGTATATTATTTCATTGTTTTTGATTTCATTTTCAACATATTTAATACTGAGTGTTAACTTTGCTTGTTTAGGCAGAAGATAAAGCGTATAAGCCGATAAAGAGACTCGAACATTCCTCCCTATCTCTGACCGCCTACAACGTCTTCTTTATCTATTAAACTACAAATACGACCAGCTGCAAAATATGAGATCTAAACATTCCGGTCTCGTTCTTTGTTTCCTCAAACGCGGAGATAAATATCTATAACACTTTATCTTATCTTCACAAAGAAACAAATTTAATTTCAAATGATGTCAACTGTATCACCTGTTTTAATAATACGCTTGAGCTCTCATCCCCGTCGTAATATCGACCCGAACTCTACAAGGGTATAACCAACAAGTGAGTATGTGAACACCTCAAACCTCCTGAGCGAGAACTATCTAGTATAGATTTGCCTCTGTTCGATCCACTGCTGATGTCTTAACTGCCATTACCCAAAGAATCAGCACCAAACAAAATATTAATTGCGAGGGCGATCACCTTGGAATTATCAAAACATTTGACACGATATGGGATCGGGGGGGGGGGTGCTACATAAGCACGCCAACTCTGGTAACTCTGGAAGGGGTTTCTCAATTATCAGGTCCTTCCTAACAGCTAGGTCCATGAAGATGGTTACTAACATAACAGTCATCGGAAGCCCATGAGATCTTCAGGTTTCTCCCTCGACTCCACCCTCTTTTTGCTTTATATTAATGATCTGCCTAAGAACATCCGATCCGTAGAACAACCGTTCATCGCAAAATAGGAAAAATTCGGGGAACGATCCGTGATGATGGAAGTTTTATTAGTTTTGTGTGTGTGTGTGTGTGTGTGTGTGTGTGTGTGTGTGTGTGTGTGTGTGTGTGTGTGTGTGGCATTGAATGTAACAAGCCAGTTTCTGCCCCTATTTGAGCCGTAGAAGCTCGACCAGAATAGAGATCATCTGCCAGACTCGGGTTATCTTCAACTGATAACTTCATGTAAAGCATCTTTTGAAGGCCATCATCAACAGAATCTGAATAAGATTCCTGGTTTGGTCTCCTTTATTTTGTTTTACGATATATCGACCTCAATGGATTATTTAATGCCGACAATATTTTTAGGATAGGTTCGTGCGAATAGAATATGTCGTCGATCAGGTTTCATTGACGTATATTTGTAAAGGGAGTTTTTTGTCTAGAGTTAAACGTATTGCTAGTAATATTTTTTGTTTTCCCCAAAATATATTGCTGGTATTTTTTTTCAAATAATTATTGCTGTTATTTTACTATGAAAATCAATAATAATACTTTCATAGTGTTTTAAGCCCTGTTTGTGAGTTAACTATTTCCCCATAGCTGGAACCCTTACAAGAAGCTATAATTCCGGGTCAGGGTTGACCTGGAAACAAAAACAATTAATAGGTGGTTCCACGGCCCTCAAAACCTCCAAATCAGAGGCCTTGTCTGCCGGTTATAGTTTATTGTCATACCCAGGACTTAAATTTGCGTCCGATTCGCACTGTTTGACACACAGTTATCAAAACGGGAAGCAGTATCCACGCAATTTCCAGCAAAATTAATGACATGAAAAAGTGCGACAATTCGACACTGAGATTTTCTGTTTGCCTCGAGGCTCCCAACGAAATCAAACATGACAGCCTCAACTTTACGAGATCATGAGTGGTAGAACATAATGCCTAAAATTACCAGCAGGGAAAATTTTTTCTGTCATAGCGGCGGCTGGGACATTTATTGAACCAGAGATATATTAATGCCGATGGGGAAAGGGAAATATATTATTTGTCCCAATACATTGGTGACAATGTCGATAAAGTGGAATAAAAATTGAAAAAAGTATAAATCTATTTGATTATAATCACTTATAGTTAATATATATACATATATATATATATATATATATATATATATATATATATATATATATATATATATATATATATATATATCAATTGCGATAACATTTTACTTATTTATATTTCTGTTTGTAACTATTGATGTTAGGGGTCATTGAACTAATGACATTATCATTTTGATAATATGAGGTCGTTCCTATAGATTTATGAAATTTATCTCCTTAAAAGATCACAATAAGTGGTAAAAATTAATATTTTCAAAGCACGGATATATGCCGTCAGAGAAATGCAGATAGATAGATAGATAGATAGATAGATAGATAGATAGATAGATAGATAGATAGATATGAACAATCCGAGATGAATAAATAGAAAGAGAGAGAAATAGAGAGAGAGATGAACATAGATAGATAGATAGATAGATAGATAGATAGATAGATAGATAGATATGAACAGACTGAAATAGATAGAGATAAATATGAACATTCCCAGATAGATAGATAGATAGATAGATAGATAGATACGAAAAATCAGAGAGATAGATAGAAAGAGAGAGAGAGAGAGAGAGAGAGAGAGATATGAACAATCTGAGAGTAAGAGAAAGAGAAATAGATGAATATAGATAGTATATAGGTATCGATCTGTCTGTCTTGGAGCATTTCCCTGAAGGTGTATTTTAATTTCTTTCTTATTATGGTGACTTCTTTACAACTGGCGAAAGATGTCGTTTGATATCGAACCATCCTAGAGTAAGGAAATAAAAAGCTACATTATAGATAGATAGATAGATAGATAGATAGATAGATAGATTTTAAGCAATGGAATGTTATCACTTGGATGACTGTTTTTATTACAGCAAAATTTATATTTTAAAAGTATATTTAACGTCTATGACAAGTATTCCTAACGTAGCATATAAGTGTGAGATCTGTTCATAATGCAATAATTTTATCTAACTCTGATGGGCGACAAGCCTACGAAACTTTGATATCTATTCTTGATAAGTATTTTAATATTCCTTGATTAATTTCAGGATACACACACACACACACACACACACACACACACACATATATATATATATATAGAGAGAGAGAGAGAGAGAGACAGAGAGACAGAGAGACAGAGAAGGCACGGTGGAGCAATGAATAGCGGCTCGGACTGAGGAATCGTTGAGCCGTCTTCCAAGTGCATTACATTCACTTACCTGCTGTTACCCTTGGGAATCCACTTCTCCTACACAGATATGTTTAAATAGTTGAACACACTGGGTTCTGTTGCCTTGGGTGGGAACCCTTCTAGGAGAAGGTAACTTTGAATTAAATATACCGGCCTGGAAAGGGTTGGACTTGTCCAAGAAACACCATTTTTACTGCGACTGAAGTAAATGTGGTGCCTCTACGACACTGCTAGCTCACGGGAGTCGCAATCGCTCGCGATAGATAGATAGATAGATAGATAGATAGATAGATAGATAGATAGATAGATAGATAGATAGATACAATTGTTTAATTTTCTTTTATATTTATAGAGTAAAAAGTATTCAATGTCGGGGAGATAGTGTTTATATAGATATATATTACGGCAATCGTTAATTTTAGTGGATACCTGTATTTAAGTAGACGACCCGTTTATTTTAAACAATGTTTATTTCGTCTACTGGCCAGCGTACTCTAGTATACTTAATAATGACGATGCACCATGCAGCTGTTTTTTGAACCTGTGTCCCATTCAGCACGAGGAATTGATCCGGCTTCCTTTTTACCGCTTGGCTACGGAGAGCTTTATAATAAAATAAGATTTTATTTGCCTTTAAAGCACACTGCCGGGTATCCACTAAAAATAAAGTTTGAAATATTAAAATATGTATAACATCGATTTTTTATATATATATATATATATATATATATATATATATATATAGTCGACTCTCCCGTCGAGATTCGATGTATGAGGGTCAAGCAGATCAGTTTCTAGGAAACCGACAGCCCGACACCGGCACATGAGATTTGATTGGTGAAGGCTTCGTGCAGGACCATCTACACTTTTTGAAAGTATATATATATATATATATATATATATATATATATATATATATGTGTGTGTGTGTGTGTGTGTGTGTGTGTGTGTGTGTGTGTGTCTGTGTGTGGCGTGGGGAGGTGAAATATACTTGTGTGTATGTGTTTGTGTGTGTGCCTGATTTTCACGTATATTGGATATGTCTGCATATATTTACTTTGAATATTCCGTATTTCTTAACTTTTCATAATTTTAGAACATAGCGCTTCGTATTTTTTTAATACATTTCGTCATCTGAGATGATGAGTAAAACTCAAGCCTTTATAATGAATTTCGTTAGAAGCAAATAATATTTCGAGCCTTCAATTTTTTTTCTATTTCACCTTTTGGCGATCTATGAGTTTTTTTTTTCTTTCTTTTTCTTTCCTTAGAATTATCAAATCTCTCACGGCTTGAATTGTGGGATCTGTTTTAATTTTAAAGAAATGCATTATAAGTTCTCTTCATTGACAGTTGTTAGGGATGTGGAGGAGTTTGTAATGAATCGTTCTCGGCATAGAATAGATGTAACTTGTTTCCATGAAAATAGATGTGGCCATGTATTTTTACCTGAGGTAATTATCTTCGTTCGATGTGCATATGTTATTATTAATATCATTTTTTTTTTTATTTTGCAAATGTTCTTCTCTTATGTTATTTGACATTTCTCATACCTCTGCTATGTTTTTAATTAATGCTTTTTTTCTCTTTTTAGCTCTGAACTTATCCCTCTTTTTATTAGAGCTTGTTATTCATATCAATCTTTTTATTCTTGATATAATCATTGCTCTTCACATAAGTATTGCTCCCTTCAATACTACAGCTTGTTAAGCTCAATATTAAATCACTATTTCAGTTAGAAGAATTTATATTATAATTATTTGTAAATGGGAAAATACGGGGAATAACTCTGTAGCTACTCTCCAGGTTTATTCAAAATTTAGTCAGCACTACTTATACGCTCACTTCATAATAAGCAGCAGTCTAGAGTCAAATGATTTTTGAAGATACATGCTGTTTCTGCTTATTCTTCTTCTTATTATTATTATTATATGTACTGTGTCCATTCAGGCCGTGGACGACTATGGTTCCCCTCAATTTAATAGGAGAGAAAATCCAATAAATAATATTTGGAAGAGTCTACATAAAGTCTTATCTATCATTTTTCTTGTTAGAATTTCGCACTTTCGCAAGACCCCGTGCCAGTTTCGCTATCCATTCACACATGCTCATCAGGTAGGTGGTCCGCTGCCTGTCCTATCAATCTTGCCCTGTGAAAGCTAAGTTTACCAAGCCCTCATTTCTTATTTTGTGTCCAAGAATCTTCATATCTCTCTGATATTGATGATAACTGTTCTTTAAGACTTCCTAGTTGTTTACTCGTTCCGTCCATGGAGCTCTCAGTATCCTCCTGTAGAACCACATTTCTGCTGACTCCAGTTTCCTCTTCATCAGAGGGGAGATTGGCCGGCTATATAATGGAATTGATATCATGTAGCAATTCAGCAGTCATGTTGTTAACGAAATATCTATGTCGTGCTTTATTTAACTTTGGGAATGCAGTTTTCGCTATTCAGATGCGTGTTCGCATTTCAAAAAGGCGTTTTTATAACAAAATGTGAAAGTATTTACGACGAAAGCAGAAAAGAAAATGAAACGTAGAGAGTAATCATTTTGAACGATGACATCTGCGAAATAATGGTACGTTTGTTTTCTTTAAGAAATTTTATTTTCTATAGAAATATGCAGTTAACTTTTTCAGTTTTTTCTCTTTCAGCTTATTATCAGATTATTATTATTATTATTATCGCGGTGAGTGTGGAGGCAGACCCCATATTATTATAATTTTCTTTCCTTTTTCTGGTTCAAGGCTGATATGATTTTCTTTTCAGCTTTTGTAACAAGCACACAAAAATCAGATCAATATTATCACGGTGAGTGTGGATGAAGACCCCACACTATTAGAAATCATTTCCTTTTATTCCTTTTCAATGCTGATATGTGTTTTAGCATTTCCTATTAAATACAAGCGAAGATTCATAAATTGGAACCTTTCTATTGGTGTAAGCGTAACTGTATCTCAATCCTGATTATTGTTTGGTTGAAAATTGGATTGAAATCGCTATATATATTTCTAACTTAAACATTTTAACGTAACGACGGCGCTAACAAAAATGTAGGCGCCGTTTTTCCTGTATTACAGTAAGAAATACAAAAAGAAATCAGATCATTATCATATAATCATAATTGACACCATTATGATTACTTCTAGTAATAGTAATAGTACTAACAGTAGCATTAGTAGAGCAGTAGTAGTAGTAGTAAGTAGTAGTAGCAGTAGTAGTAGCCGTAGTAGTAGCAGCATTAGTAGAGCAGTAGTAGTAGTAGCAGCAGTAGTAGTAGCTGTAGTAGTAGTAGTAGCAGTAGTAGTAGCATTAGTAAAGTAGTAGTAGTAGTAGTAGTAGTAATAACATTAGTAGTAGTAGTAGTAGTAGTAGTAGTAGTAGTAGTAGTAGTAGTATGAGTGAGAACTCATAATGCAAATAAAATGTCGGTGGTGCAGAAATATACGAATCCCAATATATTGATTTTGTCACCCAGTCTGATAAAGGTATACCCGCTACGCGCATGACAGTCGAATTTTCGCGTTATGGATAGATTTTGATAAAAATTTCATAACATTGCAAGTGGAGCCTAATTAGAAATGCTTTCAGGCCAGGTAAAGCAGTCCGCTCAAACGGTCTCGGATTGAGATTTCACTTGACTGCCTCAGCCTTCACAAACTATCTTAACACTCGGCCATGATGTTCCCTCTCTACTCCCGCTCATGAACAAAGATGCATAGTGTGTCAGTCCCTAGAGGACACAGCTTTGATACACAACGAGATATTTACTATCACGTCACAAGCTCTGTAACCCATTCGGTTTGGAGGAACACCACATGTAACACAGATATAGTAACAGTGGCGTCCCGAGGGCAAGATGGAACCCATCCTTCTTCCGGTTACTTTTGAATTCAGAATGTTTGTTCCCCTAGCGAGGTTTCTTCCTGAAGGCAAGAGAGTCGGGGATGCCCTGCAGTTTATTCCATAACTAGCGTGAGAAAGGAGAGAAACGATTGATTCATACACTTGCTAAAGGTATCAGTACAAAAAAGAACGTAAGGATTCAGCCTAAATCTTTACTGTAGCCCATTTTAATTCCCCAAATAAAAATACGTATATTTTATCATCTCCAATCAGTTAAGAAGAGAAGACCTAAAAACTATTCCTGTTGTAGCATCAATACATGTAATATCATTATTATTGTGTTCTACGAGTTGCCCAACTATATACTTCAAGTGACAACAAGTTCCTGCTTCAGAGAATGCAAACAGATGAAGAGCAATAAAATCAGAGAGAAAAATTACGTAATTGTGGTCACTATATGGAAAGAAATCTACGAAGGATATGAGAAGTACCTACGTGTATAACTTTTTACAATTCACAGATATTAGATCTACCAGGAATTTGTACTACATATTTGTTGTCTCATTTTAATAACGTTCCCAGAATCCCCAAATATCAATAGGTAATGTTGTTATCTTCAGATGTCACATTATACTGATTTCTATCTCGAGGTTTGTTAAATGTTTTCAATGATCTGTCTTTTTCCGCCTCGAGCGATCTATCAGAAGACAATTTTATTGAATGCATTTTCATCATGACAAAAATTATGTTGGTGATTGCACTGCAAAAATCCAATATTATTTAAAAATAAGGATAAACTGCCGACTTTCTTTCCTATCTCAGTTACCATCAGCTATCAAAAATGCTCATGATTATTCAACTTTTCGATATTCAAGAAAAAACATCGTGTAAAACATTAAGAAAAAAAGCTGCTATCAAATAAAAAGAAACAAACGTGCGCCTCAAAAGAAGTTCATCTCATTTCAATTCCATTTATTCACAAGTAGTTTTTTAAAGGAAGTTGTGAAAAAAATGATCGGAAATGAGGTTTGGATTAATTTCTCGGTTTCCTATGGAAGATTGACTTGGACAAATAAAATTCTTCACTAATGGATATTGGGGTTGGATTCTGAAATGTTCATCGCAATAGAGACAACGAGATGTCAAATTAAGCCTTCCTGAAATAAATGGAATAAATTGATGTGCATTTTTTAGAGATTCCCGCCTAAATATTCTACGGATGGAGATCAATTATAGGATGCACACACACACACAAACACACATGTATAGCTAGATACATATAGATATTTTAAGACATTTTTATGTATACATTCTTTTTATAGATATAAATAAATACAAAGTAAATGGTCTGTTCATAATAAACAACATTTACCGGCCTGAATGTCCGAGAAATTTTCACAGAAAATATTCGTCCTCTGATTGGAATCGAACCTGTATTCCATACGGAACCGTCATATAGCCTGACGTGCCTTAACCGTTTCGGCCACAGAGGAGCGTTTGGTTAGCAAGGTCGATTTTACTGTCTTTAAAATACAATCTTCCATGATTCTCTCACGTACATTCATATCTGCTCATGGCGTATCCAAATATAAACAAATGACGTC
This sequence comes from Acanthosepion pharaonis, assembly GCA_903632075.3. NCBI lineage: Eukaryota > Metazoa > Mollusca > Cephalopoda > Sepiida > Sepiidae > Acanthosepion > Acanthosepion pharaonis. The sequence continues at coordinate 1,263,314 of CAHIKZ030005641.1, forward strand.
ACACATTATGAAATGGACAAAGTCCGACAAATATTTTAAGACAGTTTTATGCTTATACATTCTTTATATAGATACAAATATTTAAGTAAATGTTATGTTTGTAAAAAAAAACAGTATTAAACAACATTTATCGGCCTGAATGTCTGAGAAATTTTCATAGAAAATATTCGTCCTCCGACAGGAATCGAACCTGTATCGTATACGGAACCTTCATATAGCCTGACGCCTTAACCGTTTCGGCCACTTTAGTGAGAGAATCATGTAGGACTGTAGTTTAAAGTCCTCTGTGGCCGAAACAGTTAAGGCAGGACGGGCTATATAAATATTTTCTATGAAAATTTCTCAGACATTAAGGACGGTAAATGTTGTTTAATACTGTTTATTATAAACAGAGCATTTACTTAAATATTTGTATCTATAAAAAGAATGTATAAACATAAAAATGTCTTAAAATATTTGTCGGACTTTGTCCATTTCATAATGTGTGACATATTGATATACAGATATATAATGGAATGAACAGCGCGATACGAAATTTAATAACCTTCAAGTGAATGCATTCATTTACATTTTGGATCGTATTTACGATTCCAATGGAATAAATTATGACCATGGAATATTAGTGTTTAAGCTTTTTTTTTTATATATATATATATATATATATATATATATATATATATATATATATATATATATGTTTCATGTTTCATTAAAAACGACAGACAAGGTACTACAGTTGAGCTTTTTATTTAATTTTTCTTGTGTTCTGACAAGAGCTTTCTTTTCTGGACAATAACACTTTCATTACATCATTATACAACAAACCCACCAGCAAAAACTCGTGCCACCTTAATTTCAAAAGTGAATGTCCACTTAGGTACAAAATAGCTGTAATAAAAAACTTTCTAAATAGAGCCCACCAGAACTCATCCTCTCGACTACTCTTTCTCAAAGAACTTAACAACGTTAAACAAACACTAATTAACAACGGTTTCCCTAACTACCTTATAGACCAACAAATTAGAATATTCCTCCCCAAAGCAAAAATAATAATGATAGCGAACACACAACTAAAAATCACATACACATTTATTACAAAAACCAAATGCATATTAATTACAAGACATATTATAAAGAAATATACTACTCCTATTGACCCGGATAAAAAAATCAAACTTATTATCTATTATAAAAAATTTAAGACGGCCAACCTTATCCTCAAAAAATAACAACACACCAACGAAGTCAAAATTACAAAAGAGCGAACATTATCTATGAGTTCAATGCCCTTTAAGGAACTGCGTTCCTCACCAAACCGGACTCATAAATAATTACATCGGCTACACAACCACATGTTTATCCAGACGTCTTACATTACACCTATCACAGTTCCATCAGAACACATTTAAACACACACTCAGATTTACCCGACACTATTAGGAACATACTAGTAGAAAACACTAATATATTAACTGCATCCACTTGCAAAAAAAGACTAAAAATAATGGAAGCTCTAATAATAAAAAAGAAAAAGCCAACTCTTAACAATATTAACTATGAACAAAGCCACAATGTGCTAACCGTATTCGGAAACTAAAACATCACTACCATACACTGAACATACATAGAACACACTCTACTAAGCTGATAATTGAACCATCCTCGATAATGGCTAAAGGTATAGCCGAAAGCGCTCGGAAACACAGAACATTCGGACAGTTCTTACACACTCTTTGTCCAGAAAAGAAAGCTCTTGTCAGAACACAAGAAAAATTAAATAAAAAGCTCAACTGTAGTACCTTGTCTGTCGTTTTTAATGAAACATGCATAAAGGAAGGATTGCTGCCTAAATATACAAATATATATATATATATATATATATTGGGAGATATTTTAAACGATTAATTTATACATCGAAACATATGTTCAGTTAAAGTTTTCACGTACATATAGCATGTTTTATTAAAGTTATTGATTTATTATAAAACCTGCAGTCTGAAATTATTATGCAGAATTTACTAAATTACTGAAATCTAATAAAAAATACTTTTCTTTTTTCAATAATATATGTTAAAACATGGATCTAAAAATACTGAAAAACAGAAAACAACGAAGATATTGATTGAGTGTATGTCCACATTGGAGATATCAAATGAGCTTCACAGAGATTAACGAAGGATAAAGAGGTCTGTTGAAAATATAACTAGAATCAAACGGCAAAGGCTTTAAGAAACTGTCTTCTCAAGGGAAACGTAAACTAAAGCGAGTTATAGCGAAACTCTCAGGCAAATTTTGATCTATCAAGAAATCCCCGAGGCAAACTATTCTCAGTGAAGTAAATATTTCAAAGCGTCAAAATTGGACCAAGAAATACATCACAATCGACTTTTCTGAAGTAATTTTTACAGACGAATCTCAGGTGACACTTGATAGACCTGACGGATGGGTTAAACGATGTGTTTTTATCTGATGCAGGTGTGCCTGTGGCTAAAAGAAGACAGCAAGGAGGTGGTAGTGCGATGGCATGAGGTGGAATTGTCGATCAAAATATTATTGAACCATTCAATGTCGATGAAAGAGTTACGCTAAATAGAGCTGACTATTGCGATTTCAGGGACAAGACTTTCTTTCAATGTTTACAAGTCCAGGCTTTGCAGTTTTAAAACGAAGTGTATATTCCTGCACGACAAATCTTTTTCTCGTGTAGCTAAAGTTACCGGTCAATTTTCTGAATGTAAATGATTTATAGGAAAAAATGATAATGGCATGACCACCATCAAGTCTTAATCTCAATCTGATCGAAAATCTATGGTCAATTGCGAAGATGAAATTATATGAAGGTGGCAAACAATATGACTGAAAAGCAAATCTATGAGAAACAATAAAATCCACCATATATGAAACTGAACATGCCGAAGTAAATAATTTATCAAAATTAAAAGGATTTCTGATTGTTATTGAGAAGAAAGGTTACTATCTTGAGTTGTAGATGCTTCAAAGACATATATTTTGGTTATTTGTTCTGCTATTGTTGTTGATTAATTTTTGAGGATTTTATTACGTTGTTATTGAATTAAAATGTTTTGCATAATAACTTCTGGTTTTGCATAATAACTTCAGACAGCAGTTTTTTTTTATAATAAACACAATAACTTTAATAAGATATGTTGAAATTACCTCAGAATTTTAACTCAGACTTGGCTTCGACATCTAAATTAATCATTCCAAATTTAACAAAATTTTTTCAAAGCAAATTCGAGTTATCGAGGTTTATGTGATTTGTATAATAACTTCAGACGAACTGTAAGAACAGTAAATAACACTATATGTATATAAATGCGCTAAACCATCTAAAAATATGAAAAATTCAATTATCAAGGTAGCGTAGTAATAGACGATAGAAAATATGACAAAGAAACCGGAAGGCGCATGCGGATAGCAAAACATGCCTTCCAGAAACTAAGTATTAAAAGATACAAAAAACTCGTTAGAAAAAAAAAAAACAATGCTAAACTGCTATGTAATATCAAACTTTCTAATGATATGATGTTTTTATTTATAAACGCTATTAATAATTTCAGTTGTGATCAGGTTATTCTAATATTAAACTAATATATCGATACAGATTGGTGTGAATATACAGCAGCAATAATACAATGGAGGAAAGGTAGTCATAAAATAAGAATAGTGAAATAGCTTCATGCAGATTTTCTATTTAATACGAAGCTTTCTTGGATGATAAAAGAATAATTGCTCCTTCGACTTTTTTTCGATGTAAACAGGGGATGTGAAAGTGAAAATGATAAAGGATTAAAAAATAAATAAGTTCCACTGCAAAATTTCAAACGAAATACATTTATCAAAAACTCAATCAAAAACTAACCACAAGGATAGTGAAGTAACAGACGACAGAAAATATAACAGAAAAAGCCGAAGGCGCATAGGAATAGCGTAATATGTCTTCCAGAAATTCAGTAAAAGTATTAAGAAATACAAACATTTCGTTAGAAACAAAGAAGCAATGCTAAACTGCGATGTAATATCTAACCTTCCAGTGAATGCTGAACAGGTCAGGAAATTGTGATACTATGGGCATCTACGTAGAAAGAGATGAGATGCTTTTATTATGATCTTAGATGATTCTGATTGATGGAAAAGCAGATGGTTCTTTTTCATGCTTAGTATTCTAAGCTTTATCCACTTTAACCAAATGGGAATGCGAAGTAAAGGGATTATAGGAGATCAAGTGGCAATAAAACCGGATATAGGATATATCTAGGTGTTGGGCTATATTAAAATTTATGTTTGGGATTGGGTAAAGTTCTGTTCCGCCATTGGCGGAATATGGGCATGTACGTCGAGTGGTTCCGAAGCCTCTATTTTGTATTGCCAGCCACGTCGAGATGAGTAGATGAGCAAGGAGTTGGTAAGGAGAAGTTGTCTCGACACATAATAAGAAAACAGGGTCTGGAGTATTTAACACGCACAAGAGCAAATCAAAAGACGATGTTGGAAACAGTGAGTTGCCTAATTTGAGTGAATTGATTGCAAAACAAGGACAGGGAGACGTTAAATGATCAAAAGTCACTACGAGCAACAAAAGACAGGAAGTTGTGGAGAGGCGTGATCATTTATGACGTGAATGATATGGCACATCAAAACTGTCACAGAAACTTAATTTAATTGATAAATACCCACTATAAAATTTGGTATAACTTCTAGAAATTAGAAATAAAACCGGTAAAAATTAATGTTTCAAAAAAGTTACATTATAAATTATAGCCTTATAAAAACATTCGTTACATATCAGAGGTTTTTGTGAATTAGCCATTAATAGTCACCGTCCCATTTGTAGGGACAGACGGTATGAATGGTAATCATGCTCTGAATTTATGCTATGAATTGATTGAAATAACATTTTATAAATGATGGTGAATTTATCAAAAAAACAAAATCAACAGAAACAGGGCGAAATAAGGAGTTAAGTAATTTGATTGAATAGACGACAAAATAAGAACAAAGCGAGGTGGTGATTTTCCACGCGTAGCTTAGGTGTGGCACAAGGCAACTAATGTGGAGCACCTAGTGAGGATCGAACTCACTATTTAATCGCAACCATTACGCCACGTTGAAGTGCATAAGATTATTTTCTAATCATAGCTTAGATGAGGCACATGATAGAAAGTGTGGAGCGCCCCGTGATAATCGAACTCACTATTCAATCATAACTGATCAAACGAGACAAGGTCGCTGAACGTTAGATCATGTTGAAGTGCCCCAAAAATGATTTTCTAAGTGTAGCTTAGATGTGATACAAGTCTGAATGCATGGAGCGTTCAATGAGGATCTACCTCGCTACCTCACTCGTAATTGATCTAACAAAACAAATTTATCAACGATTACCCCACGTTGAAAACGCCCAAGACCGAAGGCAAGATTATGATGTGTCAAATGGAAGTTATGGAAAGCCATGATAGCCAACCAGATAAAAGGGCACTGCACGTAAAGAATAAAACCTACTAAAAGGACACTGCACTTGAAGAAGGACATCGTAATATAGTCAATTCCAATGATCTTCCCCCAAATTCTCAAAAGAATTCAATCAAGTTCGGCAGAAACTGGAGTTATTTAAAGCTTTCTAATATAAAACTGGAACCATGCTTAAAATAATCACTCGGCTGGTAATTAAAAAATAAAATTAATAGTAAAATTAACCCATCAACGGGTAATTAGTAAACTTATCTATCTGGCTGTAATTAGTAAATTAGATAAATTTTATAATCAGAAAGTTATAAAAACTCACAGATGTAGTCGAGCAGTGTCGAGCGTTATTGAGCATTAATTAGCTCGCAAATCTTAGTTGCGCAAGTTACTATTTTGACATTTTTATTTTTCTGGTAATCCGCTTAACTTCTTTTCAAGCTGCTTTGTTCTAAATAAATGCTTCGCTTTTATAATACTAGCTTTACCAATTTTCTTTCTGTTTTTTTCTCATTTTCTTTCGATCTCCACATTTATTATTAATTTAGATAATGTTTTTCATTTCACGCAAAAGGCATTTGTTGGTCGGAGTTGAGGATTAAGCGAGTCTCAAATCGGCTGCAAGTACACTCTTCCGTTTTAGTTATTCATTAATATTATCATTGTCTGGCACAAGACTACAAGTGAGAATTGCTCAGTAAGGAACGAAATCAGTATAGAATTAATTGATCCATATCGAATGAGTGAGTAAGGACGTCCTAGTCAGAAATGTTCTTTTTTTTCTCCCCAGAATCTATTTTAAACATTTATAACTCTAGCATCCGTCCCTGCATTGAATATTACTGTAACATTGAATGTTACTTGTCTTGTGCTCCTGCTATATATATATATATATATATATATATAAATTCTTGATAAAATCCTAAGAAGAAAGTTATCGGTCCTGACCTGGCATCGTAGCTTCAGGCATCTTCCCATTGCCATAATGTAACCTCTCAGTGTCTTTTCTATAAATATTTTCATGGTCTTTGATACCTTTACGAATTTATGCGCAGTACTAGATAGGTAGCCAGACGTCATCATTTTACAGTTAAAATATGGTTAGAGGTAGCGGTCAGGTCTATGTTAGCAGTTTCTTTTCTCACAATCCTCGACCGTGAAACTCTATTAAATGGCCACAGATATAATGTCAGAGACAAAAGTGTGACATCAACGACTATAATTTCAACAAACATCTAAAGGTGCATATTCTAAAAAAATATTCAGAAACTACCGATCTTTCGACCCTTAAAGCGCATGCAAACTACTCACTTCCTACCACGGTGGAAATAAATACAATGACATGAGACTTCCATAATATTTATACTATGCTGTTGTATTAATTATATATTTTAACTAATCAACTAACGGACAATTCCAAGATGAGCCCGATCACCATCATATTAAGCACTTTCAGTTGTACGCCTTCACGCTGGTGGCGTTTTATTCGTTCTAACGCGTTGATTACCGGTACAGCCATCTTTTTTCATTACAAGACAACCGACGTTTGTACAAAGACTTATAATATTTTCTAAATTTTCTTTTATATTTTTATACTAGTATAAATTTTTTAAATATAACTTGAAGGAAACAGGATAATGTCAAAATATTGCTGAACATTGTTAAACACTGTTTTTTATTTTCTTTTTCTGTTCGTCTCTAAAACGTTGATAATAATATTTGTGATGAAATAATAATAATAATAATAATAATAATAACCGGCCAGATATTGTTATTAAAGACCACAAACAAAAACAGTGCCTCCTTATTGATATGGCAGTCCCTGCTGACTGCAATGTATCTTTGAAGATATTCAAAAAGTTGTCAAAATACAAGGACCTTGAAATAGAAATCTCGAAAATGTGGCATATGGGAACATCAACAATACCTGTTGTAGTTGGAGCCCTAGGATTGGTTGGAAAAGATTGCAGTAGACTAAATGAAGGGATTCCTGGAAGTCCATGCCTCAAGGAGATACAAAAAATTGTTCTGACAATTACAGCCCACACTTTACGAACAGCTTTATTGATGTAATTTATTTTTATTTTTTTTTGTCAGTGGAAAGTGTCATGACGCCATTTCTAACCTTAGGTCCCTGGGCGGGACCCGGAAAGAAATGTGTAAACGCCAGAAATCAAAGAAAATAATAATAATAATAATAATAATAATAATAAGAAGAAGAAGAAGAAGAAGAAGAAGAAGAAGAAGAAGAAGAAGAAGAAGAAAAGATAATAAAATCGAAACCAATTCAAACTGAAAGGAAAATAAAAAGCCAACAGATCTGATATTATCATAAAAGACAAGAAATTCAGAAAATGCATGCTTATTGACATAGCAATACTATTTGGGAGAAACACCTCCATAAAAATTATCAAGAAATTGTGCAGATAAAAGCACTTAGAGATTGAGATTAACACGATCTGGGGAATGAAAACTGAGACTGTACCAATAGTAATCAAAGTTCTGGGCCTCGTGAGAAAAGGAATAGGCAATTTTACTAACAATGTCACAGGTAACATCAACATACAAGTTTCCCAGAAAATCACCCTACTAAGATCATACGATGTACTAAGAAAAGTGCTATCAATTAAATGACAATTCTGATATAGGGCCTAAGGACCATAATTTAGACTCGGCTCTACGTTATACAAAGCTGGAAACATAACACACAAATAATAATAATAATAATAATAATAATACTGATGATGATGCTGATGATGATACTGATGATAATGATAATAACATCAATAATAAGATGATAATAATAATACGTAAAACATTGATCTCTTAATTATGTATGTTGTCATCGTATTTCTTGTTGTTTCTTTATTTTTTGTACAAAGCTTCATCATCTTACAGTTATTCAATCTTCTTTATGCCAAACGCGCATATATAAATTTTTTTCTGACTTACTTGAAGGAAACAAGCGTATGAAAAAAGATAAACTGCTTAAGTGAATCTAGGCAATTGCAATTTGCCTAATGAAGAAATTGATGAAAATTGTTTGATAGAAGTGAAGAGAAATGAATCCTGAAAACTAACGCAACAGAAAGATTTTATTAATAAGAGGATAAAAATCATTATCCAGAAAAACATATTGATACAGCATTAAATCTAAAATAAAATATTATTTAGACATGAGACATAATTATCTTATCGTAATAGCAATAATTTCCATGTTTAATGATTTGCCATCGAGTCACTGATCAGTGATTAAACCCGCAGAAAATCAACGAGATTCAGTCTAGACAAGTGTTGTCAAATTACAAAAATGAGAGAAAATTATCTTCCTACCCACAAAACGATGCACATTACCTTAAGCCAAACTACATTAAATATTAATGTGTAATACATACACACACACACACACACACACACACACACACACACACACATATATATATATATATATATATATATATATATATATATATATATATATATATATATATATATTATGGTCCGGTTCCTTGTACCACGGTGATAGTCCAAGGTAGAACCAATAAAGAACACAGGTATGGAATAACACAGATATATTACAAACAGAAATACATACAGAGAAGTAGAAGTGTTAGTATGAACAATCAGGTTTAGTAGAGAGAACAATGTAGTCTCAACATGTATCACTATTGCAATGTCTTGCAGTAATTGTCTGAATGCGACTCTGTTTCGGACTGCCTCTGACTCGACTCTTGACTCGACTCGAACCACTGACTGACTCCTTGCCTACTCCTGAGGCGCAGCATTTATTAAGTATGGAATAGTCCATTATTATTATTATTATTATTATTATTATGGGTAAGGTTCCATAACAATATATATAAAAGAAAAAAGGTTATAGTGGTTCCAACGAGAGAAAAGTGTGTATATTAAAAAGAAGAAAGGTACCGCAAAAATTTTGGTTGTAATGTGGATTTTTAAAAAAAATGATGCTTTATTTTCCATAATTTTACTACACGCGTTTCTCGTCTCACGACCGTCTTCAGGTAAAAGGCGGAGATTTCCACATATTATTAAAAATAATTAATTTTTTTTCCTTATGTTAAATATTCTCGATATGAGACATTCTCTGTTTTTGTGTTATTAATCCGAATGTCTTTCTTGAGTTGGCAGTAAAGAGTTCTGCTCGAAGGGTCATAAAACAATTAAGATTGGTCCGAGAGAAATGATGATTTACTTATCGGTATCTTATCTTTTAATGTTTTTTTATGACCCCTGTGTGTTCTTAGATCTATTTTCCATTTTCGTGTATTTCTGTCAGCATGCCTGTATATATGCACCACACGAGTTAGGAAGCGGGGCCATCTGAGAATTCAGAGGTAGATTTAAAAAGACACTCTTGGATATGTTTTTTTTCTCTGTCCATACAAATCTCTATGCTTTAACTTAATACATATGTCTGTGGTTTCATTTAAATTTGACTATACTTAACCATATTATCAAAATCACAAAAATTGACAACTCAAGAATGAGGCAGATCTCCGGATTAAAGCTAAGAGGAGATAATCCACTATCTCCCCAGGTATAATTAGGGAGTTTGGGTCTATAACACTGATCTTCATAACCTACAGTGAGAAAATACGAAAAAGCTGAGGAGCTCATTGCTCGAGAAGTCTGCCTTTTTTGCCAGTACAAATATTCTGCGAACGATCTTTGAGGACGTAAGATATGATGCAGAAAACATAATGCAGGATCTTTGATTACAAACGGAAATCGAGCGCGGGAAGGCAATAATAATGTAAAATAATAGCACTATCGTATAATAAAATCTATGTAATCTATGTATCATGCCTCCCTCGAAAACTGAAATGCTATTGAAAAGACACAGAGATGCTACGTTGAAATTCGTTCGGGAACATAAGGATAAGCAAAAATCGGATTGGGAAAGAGTATTATATACAGACGAAACCAAAATTAAGTTGTTTGGATGTAATTCTAGAAAACATGTATGGAGGAAAGATGGCGATGCCTTCAAGCAAAATAATACAGTTCCAACAGTGAAATTTGGTGATGGCAGCATCATGGTTTGGGAATGATTTTTCTCGCTATATATCAGTAATAGACGGTAAAAAAAATGCCGCAGCATATCAAAATATTTTGGAAGCGAATTTAATGATTTCGGTTGAAAATCTTGAACTACCTCATGATTAGATCTTCCAACAAGATAATGATCCTATGCACATTGCAAAATCTACGAAAAAATGGCTTGCCGAAAATAATGCAAATATCATGAAGTGACCAAGTCAGTCCCCTGATTAAACCAAATCGAGGATCCGTGGCGTTATTTGGGAATTCAGATCAAATCGAGAGCTCCAACAAACATCTCAGATCTGAAGACCATATGCAAAGAAGAATGAAACAAAATACCAACTAAAATTTGCAAATCATTAATTGAGAACTACAAGAAGAGGTTGGTTGCTGTAGAAGTGAATAATGGCTATTCTACAAAGTATTAAATGAAGATTATGCCTTCTTATTTGCGTTGTACGATTACTTTTCTGACCTATTAAAATGGATAAATGGGATTTATTTCCATTAAATCAATTTTTTCTATGCATATTTAATTATTATGCTTGTGTGTACAGTTAATTGTATGAAAAGTATGTGTATTCATTAGATGGAAATACAATAAATTAAATATTTGGATGTGTACGAATATTGTTTCCTCCACGTATATATATATATATATATATATATATATATATATATAGAGAGAGAGAGAGAGAGATGGGGTAATACTAAAACATACAAAGAGAAAGACATAGATAGATAGATAGATAGATAGATAGATAGATAGATAGATAGATAGATAGATAGATAGTGAGAAAGCAGGAGAGAGAGAAAGAGATGGGTCAGTACCAATAAATAAGAAGGGAAAGTGATAGATAGAAAGAGAGAAAGAGATGAATTAGTACTAACAAATATGAAGAGAAAGAGACAGGTAGATTGATAGAGAGAGAGATGGATTAATCCCAACAAATACGAAGAGATAGATAGATAGATAGATAGATAGATAGATAGATAGATAGATAGATAGATAGATAGATACTAAGAAATGCGAAAAGAAATAGATAGAGAGAGAGAGAGATGGGTCAATTCTTACAAATACTATGAGGAAGAGATAGATAGATAGATAGATAGATAGATAGATAGATAGATAGATAGATAGATAGATAATAAGAGACGGTTCAATGCTAACAAATGCGTAGAGAAAGAGATAGAGAGAGAGAGAGAAAGGGATGAGTCAATACTGATAAATTCGAAGAGAAAGAGACAGATAGAGATTGATAGACAAATGTGTTAATACTAACAAATACGAAGAGAATGCGATAGATAGATAGATAGATAGATAGATAGATAGATAGATAGATAGATAGATAGATAGATAGATGTTTTAAAATGTTAGTCAAATACGCATTCCTAAAGCTAAGAAAAGTATTAAGAAACAGAAACATTTCGTTGGAAACAAAGAATAAAGTATCGAACTGTTACGTAATATTATTCCTCTTATATGGCAATAAATGCTGGAATCGCTGGATGAATAAGAGGCTCGAACCAACAGAATCGTCGTTCTACAGAAGGATACTGAAAATACTTGGAAATTTTGACACTCACAGGATATATTGGTAGCATGAATAACGGCTTGGAATTGTTAATCGAAGAGGCAAGTTTCAATTGCTGTTGGATTCGTTATATTCAGTTAGCGGCCTATAACCTTGGGAAGGATATGAATCCTCATCTTCCCTTAGCTACGGCTTAATTAGTAAAACATGTATCACTAAATCAGTATTATCTCCAAAACAAATTCTTACAATCAAAACAAATTTCCTGGCCTTAAATAACCTGCAAAGTGTTAATGAGCCGTAGAAAATGAATCAATCAATCAATTAAGGAAAATCAATTCAAGAAATTCTATCTATTAACGTAATAAAATGTAGGTAAATTTAAGATCAAAGGAATACTAGTCAAAAATTAATAACAGCTAACAATACTTCATCTAAAAAAACTTTTAAAAATTTCATACCTAATAGTATTAATATGATATAACGCACATGCAATTAATATGAAAGAAATACTAGCCCAAAATCAATAATGGCTGGCAATGCTTCTTCCAAAAGATAAAGAAAGGTTTATCCCTAACATTATTAATGTAATAACAAGTAGCAGGTACAATTTAGATGAAAGAAATACTAGTCCAAAATCAATGACTAACAAAGCTTTATCCCAAAAAAAGAAAGAAAAGTTTATCCCTAGTATAATTATTCTAATTAAAGAAGTAAATGAAATTATGATGAAAGAACTTCTTGTCGAAAATTGATAATGGCTGACAATGCTTTATTTGTTAAAAATTCCAAAGACTGTTTATAATGCGATAAAAAAAAATCATCTGAAGGAAATACTAGTGAAAACTTAATAATCGCTAATATTTGTCACAATATAATCCTTCTTAAGTCTTTAAGCGACCATTCTTATCGCTTCTTCTCAAAGCAAACGGCTTATCTTTATGTTTGTAAACATCTTTGAAGACGTATTTGTGATAATCGTCTACGTTACTGATAAAGAATTATATAAACTGTGCTAATCACAAACCAAATTTATTTACAAATGTTGCTATTCAGTGTTAGACTTGAAATATGGTAGTTTATTTTTAAATGCCGTATCATTTTCTCCCACCAGTTTTTACTGGAGTTTCTATTAACGCGCCATCTTGACTGACGTTTGCACACCCAACACCTCACACCCACCTTTTACATCACTAATTTCTTACTCCGTTTAACTGTTCTGACCAACTTACCTGGAAGCGAGCCAAGCTTCCCAGGTAATATTATGTGTTATTAAATTATCTAAAATACACATCTGCCGTACGAAGTTAGCGTCTTCTGGTGCCAGCCTTCTTTCTCTTCAATTAATGACATATTTTGTTTTGTTTTTTATCATTGTGATGGCTCACTGTCTCCGGAGTAATCATTTAGAACCGTAGAGACCGACTAAGGTAAAGAGAGTTTTGGGTAGACTATACAAATGTGTATAAAAAATAAGAACTGTGAGAAAGAAACAGGAATTAAAAACGTATATAAGAAGCCATCGTGTTGTCCAGCATTTTATATGAAGCCGAATACTGGGTCATATACCAACTCAATCTTCGCCTATAGAAGTACTACCTGCTGCCTACACCCCCTCAATGTATCCTGGAGGGATTTCCTCATTAGAACCAAGGCCCTCAAGTCAGTCAGAGTCACAAGCATTGAGTTTATGGTAGAAAAGACTTACCCGCAGTGAGGAGACACATCATGAAGATGGGAGGTAGTCACTTTCTAAAGATTATCCTTTTTGAATAAATGTCTCTCTGTGAGGTGGAGGTAAGTACTAAAGAAACAATTCAAGCAAGATACTTCGGTGCGTGCATAATCAACTATAATAAATGAACAATAAAGACTATTGGCAAAGGGGACAGAGTGACACAAGGTCGACTAGACGATCCACCTACAAGTAAAACAGACTAACACTGTACATCGGGAACTTTTCTCGATGCAAAATGGCCTACCGGTCCCGTATTTACACGATTGGCTACGGGAGAACCAAGACAAAGGGATTTACTTCGAAGAGAGAAAAGATTATAATCTTCAAACAACACAAGAGACCCTTAATCTTTTTCAAGCGCTTCCGACCACATTCCTGACCAACAGATTAACAAAAGAATAACTCTATAAACGGATTGTTTTATAGTATTGTTTCTTTCTAAGAATTTTTCAAACTATTGAACTAATCTTTTTACCTTTGCTGTTTCACGTCATGGTCGATATTTCTTTTAATCCTCTATTTTGAAATAGAAAACAAAAAAAAATTATGCCTGACAGAATATATATGAAAGTATAAAGGAATAGATTACCTAAATAAAACTAAATTCTAATGTCTTAATTTAGGCAGTCAAGAAGAACAAGTGAAACTCAGACTGTCTATACGTTTATAATGGCCGAACAGATTAGTGTCGAAATGAACTACGGTACAATAGACAGAGGGAAAGATAACTTGAATAAATATGGATTCATAAGTAAAAGATTGTTTAAGCCAGGTCAGAGGAATTTTAAGGGCTACGTGGATTTATTTATTAATCAAAGATTGGGGTGCATACTTATATATGCCAAATGGACTCGCCTGAGATACTGCAAAAAATTGCATCACGGGTTGGTCCGCTTAGTATATTAGTTTCTATTTACTATTTCTTTTATCCTTTTCTATTTATTTATTTATTTGTTTTAAGTATTTCACCTCAAGCAAGGAAATAAAGCTACTAAGATGCAAAGGGGTTACAGTGTGTAAATTAATATGAGAAAAAAGATTCTTAGGGAGAGAGAACAATGAAAGAAAAACACATAACGTAAGATAAAGATTGACATCGCATTTAAATTTTTGAAGATCAAAGTTGAAGAGAATGCAAGAAGCCTGGAGAGAGTTCCACAAACAAGAAGTGAGAGAGAAGAACTTTTTAGCATAGAAATTATAGTTATGTCTAACCATTTCAACTGTAAAAGGATGAGACTTTGCCGACAATCTAGTACTACGCATAAAATTCATAGTCGAGGTACCATAGACGAAAGGTCATCAGAACAATTACTGTTAAAATATTTATAAAAAAAAAAGACATAGAGAGGCTACGTCACGGCGATGAGAAAGTAAGTGAGACCGAGATATGAGGTGAGGACTAATAATAATGCAGATTTTTCTATATAATTTATCATGAATATGTAGCTGAAGCTGCAGACCAAATGTGACAGCAGTATTCAATGCATGAGCGAATGCATTTTTGTGTAGCTATGTTAATAGTAGAAAAACAAGATTAATAAACATTACCAGGAAACCTCTCCAACGATTTTACCCGGCAAAACCGGAAAATGTGTCGGTCGAAACAATAACTCAAACCCCAATAAAACCAAAAGTGTTAACTTGAAATGTTAATGACGCGTCCAAAATTTAAATTTACAAAATTTCTTATATGTATTAAAAATGCTGTTGTCATGTTTCAAATCTCGATTTTAAAATCTGCTTTCAAAACCCTCGATTTTAATATGCGTTAACATACTATACAGCAGCCTGGATAATACTTTGTATGTCCCTTGGAAAACACGTTGATTCATAAAGTTTTCTTAGTATCATCATAATCAGAGGTAATAATCTTACTCAGCGAACATAAAAATGTGGTTTTTACAGGAGGTTACTGAGAATACCATGGACTGAACATGTGAGTAACTAGGAAGTTTTAAGAAAAATGGGACTGATTTATTTGCTTTTACGTTTTATCAACCTTTGTAGGATATTTAAAGCCGAAACATATTTCCGATTGTAAGAGGTCGCTTACAGTGCTCGGTGTTCCTAAGTGGTCCCCCATCTTAGTACTGACCGGGATTCGACGATGTTTAATTTCGATAATCGAACGATAACCGGGAATGGAAAATGGGAACAAAAGGTACATGCACTTACAAAGAGTCAGTTGAAATTATTAGGAAGCATAATGTTCAAAGAAATGAGAACGTGAGACTCTCAAGACAAATTGAACATAAAAAGGGAAAAGACCGGGTAACAAATTGAAATTAATGGCAGAACAACGACTACGTGGAATGAAGAAGAAGAAGAAGAAGAAGAAGAAGAAGAAGAAGAAGAAGAAGAAGAAGCAGTATAGGAGGAAGAGTTGGAGGGGAGGAGATGTAGAAGATATTGTTGGCAAAAGACAAGCCTTGAAAAAATGGATTTAGAAACTTTGAATTTCTAAGATGGAGGCTGAGCATTATCTCCTTGCATCCAAGAAGAGATTAAAAAATAATTTTCTTCACATCTTTTGAAGACTGCATGGCCGAGAACTTTTCAGCAAACTATCTGTTATGTCCCTCGTATTGGACGACGCATATCAACGTAAACATGGATGTCATAAACATTGATCAATGGCCGTTACTTAAGTTCATATGAAAGTCATTCTCTTCTAATCTGAATTATTTTAAAGGTTTGTCAGTAATAAAATTGATTAAATAAACTAAAGAAGCCATGCGACAGCAAGCTCCGTTAATATTCCAGCACTTTTCTTCAGTATTCTACATGATTTATTGATTCTGTTATCAGAATGTTTTTGTTTTTTGTTTTTTCATTTAAAATTATAACAACTAATTTATGAACATTCTCAGGACTGTTCCACACGCTCTATTTATGATAGACACATTTGTCATCTCTTTTAATATATAGACTAAATTTGAATGGTAATTGTTGGTTAGTTTTCGGACGCTAATCTGAAAGATAATATTTGAAATCGCTAGGCTCCAAAGGATGATAAAAGAGAGGAGGCACGGTGTAGTAATGGATAGCGGCTTGGATTGAGGAATCGGAGAGCCGAGTTCGAATTCCAGTCGAATCCATTGCATTCACTTACGTGCTAATGCCCTCTTTTTCTCCCTCCAGCTGTGGGTAAATAGCAGGACAGACTGGGTTCTATAGCCTTGGATGGCAACTGGTCTAGGAGAAGGAAAACTCTGAGTTCAAAACCTGCGGAGGGTCGTTTGGGGACCTTGTAGCACGTAGTGCACCAGGTCTCTGTATTCGGCCCTTCAAAAATTGTGGATTGCCCTGCACGAAACCTTCACCACTATAATCAAATCTCATGTGCTATACATGCGGTTTGGAGACCCCTTGTGAATTCCAAATTCCCATGAAACTCCAATATTGGAGCTGGTTCAACCCCCCCTCGGGTGAATGCCGTTACAGGTACAGGTAGGTATGATAAAAGTGAATTCAAATCTCGTTGGAATCGTATTCTTTGTCTTATTTTTATTATTATTTATTTATTTATTTTTTATCATTTCACCAAAGCAAAGCGATAAAGCAAGCAAGACACGGGGTTTTACTGAGAGTGAAAAAATCTGAAAAAAGAAAACTTTATTGGCGCAAAAGGACAAAAAAAGAACAGGTGTTACAAGACAAAAAAATAACGATTGCGCTGAATTTTATTTTTGAAGATGTTGACAGAAAAGCAACCCAAAAAGTGGTGTACCGGCGAAAATTGTGCGAGATGAAACTATTAGCATAAAACACACGTAAATACAGGTTTCATGTAGATTTTTCAACAGTAAAATGATACCAAACTAATTATGCGAATAAATTCGTGAAGTCGAGGTACCAAAGAGGAAAAATCATTAGGACAACTACCATGAAAATATTTATAGAAAACACACAAAAAATAATTGGTGCTTAGATGCTAGAATGTTCTAAGTATGACGACATAAAGAAGGCAAAAGAAAATTCAAAAAAGGCAAAAAATCAATAGTAATTTTACTGCATTTAAGAAATCCCGACATTTGAAGCTCATTATAACACATACAGGCTCAATAAAAATGTATTTCATTCGCAAATTTAAGATATTTTCCAAGTTATAATTCGCTTTTATTGTATCGTCTAAACATCGACGTCTATAAATGTTGTTCTTGATCACGATGACGACTAATTCCGAGTCCGTTAGAAAGCGCGCATGCGCATAAATTATTTTTAACAGAGCTTGCACGTTTCAAAAATCTTTCCACATATCAAACCGTCTAAACTGCTAATTCTATTTTGATAATTAATGTTGTTGTAAGTAATAACTTCGAATGGCTATGTCATTCTTTTCCGATGATGTAAATAGAAAATCGATTGTGAACAGCCAAGAATATATGTGTTTGATTACAGCCAAGAAAATCACTTGAAATAATAGTAAATATTTCCCAAATATATATATGTGTGTGTGTGTGTGTGTGTGTGTGTGTGTGTGAATGTGTGAATGTGTGAAAAGTGCATGTATATAAACATATATATATATATATATATAATATATATTATTATTTATATATTATATGCGCGGTACTTATTAGAAAGCGTTCAATATCAGAGATAGAGCTAACATATTTGGCTGGATTGATGTGAGTTTGTCATCCTGGGTTTCACGATTTGCGATCGTCAGACAAACTGTTTATTTTTTTTAAATTTTGGATTTGTGTAGATTGCGTGTATTGGTGTTATTATGGAAGTGAGGGGAATCGTCGTCATGATGTCACTCATGTTAACGCAAACATAGATGCATGTCCGTACACCCGTTGAGGTACGCAGACACACATGTACACTCGCTCGTCCCCTGGGGCTCATAACAAACATAAACATATGTGGACAGTATGGGACTTGACATATGTATGTATATGTGTGTTCTTCTCTATATACATACGCAATCTACATAAATACCATTTTTAAAAAAATTATTCAGTTTGTCTGACGATCGCAAAAGCGTGAAACCCAGGGTCACAAACTCACATCAATTCAACCAAATATATATATATATATAATGGACTCTCCTGTCAGTTTCGACGTATGAGAATCTGATAGCTAATTGATTCAGTTATGAAAGTTTGTGCGATAATCTTAAGTGGCATTTAAGACCCGCTAGTGATTTACAAAGGAGATCACATATGGAGCAAGTGTGAGAATTGTGAGATGAGATCACTGTTAGATTGGCTGACCTCTGAGATCTAGCTCTCGCTTCTTGAAGATGATTCAGACAAGCAGATTGAAAATTGCTGAGTCCACTAAAACACGTTGATTTCCATTCTACCCGCTCCAAAGCTAAGCGCTCAAGGGTGTTATGTGGTATATTGACTGCTGACAAGTTGCTTTTCAGCTTGTCTTTGTATCTTAGCCACGGGCGTCCTACATTCCTGTAGCCCTGATCTAACTGGCTGTACATTAGGATCTTGGGTATCCTGTCATCAGACATTCTCAAGACCTGACCAGTCCACCGTAACTGAGACTGTATGAGAAAAGTCTCAATTCCTCCAATATTACACCTGTTAACAGGTCTACGTTAGATGTCCTATCTTGAAGGTTAACTCCACAGATTGCACGCAGACAGCTTTTATGGAAAACATCAAGCTGGCGTATATGGTACCTGTATGGAGTCAACGAATCTGAGCCATACAAAAGTATGGTAAGTACAACAGCTCTGTAAACCCAAATTTCCGTATCCAGTCGAATATATATATATATATATATATATATATATATATATATATATATTGCTCTACTATGTAGAGCCCACTTTTTAAATTAAATGTTATGAAGCTTGGAAGGTTGGTTGGTTATATATATATATATATATATATATATATATATATATATATATATATATATATATTGTGTGTGTGCGCGCGCGCGTTATTTAGTGGAAAGTGCTCAATATCCGTGATAGTGCTAACATATGAGTTTGCATGGCGAGTTGTTTGTGATATTAGGTTTCACGCTTTTGCGATCTTCAGACAAACTGATTTATGTTTTATTTGAGTTTGTTTATTTGTGCGTGGTGGGAGTGGAATATTCTTGTTCTGTGTTTGTTTCGGATGACACTCACGTGTATACATAAACATACATACATACAGCCGTCTAAATGTTAGTTCATACAAAGGCATAGATTATCCATAATCTTGGATTAGGCCGAGTTACGCTTTCGCACACAAGAGCAACACGTATGTACGCAATTTCATTCTGTCTATTTCGGTGTCAAGATTGTAGCATTTCATAAATATAGCAATGTTCTCTTAGTAGGGGGGAGGTGGGGCAGCTTTGACATGTTCACACGTATTCACACACGCACACACACAAAAATGCACACACACGCACACACACACGCACACACACACATATGTAGGCTCACATCCACACTCATTGATTTGGATCTGCTACTACCCCATGGGTTAACTTGGGTCTGTCTTTAGACATGGCGATGATGTTTGTATTTAATTATAACGGCAACTGTAGCTGCTTTATTAACGATTGTAATTATGTTAATTGCAATATTAGCTGTAATATGATTATGTGTGTGTCTGTGAGTGTGGGTGTGTGCATCAATATGCCCAAAGATTCGGGATGAAAATCATTTATTCTGTACAATATTCATTAATTTTTTCGCAAATAAACTTCTTTGTCAATGAACTTAATTCAGTACGGAATATTAATAACTTAGAATAAAACATTACATATTGAACAATTCAAATCAGAATTCGATTTATAAATACGTCTCAGGCTGCGGTCTTCTTAATCTAATCTCATAGATAGATAGATAGATAGATAGATAGATAGATAGATAGATAGATAGATAGATAGATAAATGTCAGGTCACTTTCCGCGTAACCATGTCACTAAGTACTATCAGCTATATGATCGAATCATCGCTGACTAAAAAGTTTCCACTCACCGGCCTTTTTGCTGGTCAGAGTGGCTAGACACACAGTGTGATTTTTAAAAAATATTTGTGAAAGGGTGGATGAACTGTCTTGTACGGTCAATAGCTATCTAGCTCAATGGGCGTACTGGACTCTATAAATATGTATGCAACCAATACATTGATGACACAGCACTGTTGTCCGAAGGGCTCCCTGAAGTTGGGAGACATCAGCTGTGCTTTACCAGTAGAAGGATTGGACTCACCCCCAGGTATACTTGCCCAATAAATACTATACATGAATAATTTGGGCTTTCAACCCCGATATGTGGACTGAACAGGTCAGGTGCTCATCAACGCAGCCACCCTAGAACACACTCGGTCATTGCACTGATGATGATAATATATATGAATAATGGGTGGCTACCCTCTCAATACAACGCGCCGATATATTTGGTAAGATTTACCCTAAGGCCCTGTCTGAAAAAGTGTGTATTTCTGCAGGGTGCGCCCAGAGCCAATTGCCGTTGCTGCTGTTCACCTGGTCTCTTACACGGAGGTATTTGTCTTTAAGACGCTATGGTTTGCCACGGGAACGGTGTACCTTTTCATTGCCTTAGTCAGACTGGGATCTCCATATCTTAGTGTTCTCGATATTCTCTAGAAATGAGAAATAAAAATGCGTGTTCTCAAATACATGGCGCAGTACCTCTCACCCTCAAGCCCATACGTCTGGATACCGAGCACATTTACTTACAAATATAGTATACCTTAAAAGTATATATATATATATATATATATATCTGTGTGTATTAAACAAACAATATATATCTGAGCTGAGGTCAAAAACAAGGAATGAAAAATCTCACACGCCAAGCGGGACATCTTCTTTTTCTATGTGCCATGTCTGTTCAGGATGTCACTTTTAATTTTTATAAAAACTTACCCCTCTGTCAAACCTCCCCGCATCTTTCTGTCATCCATTCATACAAACACGTTAGGTAAGTGGTCCGCTGCTTTCTTCTGTCCCTTATACATTTCAAGTGATTTCATGTCCTGTGAGTGTCAAATTCTCCAAGCGCTGTTTTCTCATTATCTGTTCAAGTTGGTTGATTGATTTTTAGCGGCATATCAACACCTCTATGGATTATTTAATGCTGAAATGTAAGTATTTTGAACAAAATTTTATAGCTTCGGCTAAATATATTTTGAACGCAATTGTCTGCCTTCAACTACAGATAAAAATGTATTGCTGGTCATTTTGCTATATAATGTATTGTTGGTAAATTATATATATATATTGAAGTTTTAGGCTCTTGTTTTGAAACATGAGACCTCTTATGTAGCGTATATATATATATATATATATATATATTGCTCATATTTTTATTTAATGTATTTCTGGTACTTTTACTACAAAAATCTATTTTATACATTCACAGTGTTTTGTTTAGGGGTTCATTATTTGCCCATGTCTGTTGCTCTAACAGATTCTATCATCGAGGGTCAGGATGGACTTGGAACAACAGATATTAAGAGGCTGTTCGACGGTCTTCAAAATCTCTACCGGATGTAGTCTATAGCCATAACCAGGACTATGTGTCCAAGTAAAATCTGCTGTTTCTTTGGGATTCTGAGTAGCTTAAAAACTTCGTAGTTGTTTAAGCTCACTGCCCATGATATTATTATGTAAAACCACATTTCTGTTGCCTCCATTTTTCTCTTCATCTGTGATCAGATTGTCCAGTATTCACTGCCATATAGGAAAAAATAAAATAGTTCAGCTATTTTCTTTGTTTCTAACGAGATTTTTCAGCTTCTTAAAAGCATGCTTAGCTTTTTGAATAAATATTTTGTTATTTGAATGCACATTCTTATTTCAGCGTCGCCTTTTGCATCCTTTGTTAAAACACTTCCCAGATATTTAAACTACATGTTTGATATTGACATCTCAAATTTGTAGTTTATATATTCTTTCGCTGACAACCATACATTTTATCTTCTTACAAATTGATAATTAACTCTTTTCTTCTCCCTTTCCTTTAATACCTTGTCTAGGAGGTTCTGTAGATTTCTTTCAGTGTTGGCCATCAACACTGTCATCTGCGTAGCTTATATTAAGATTACGTTCACCGATAATAATTTCTGCTAGTGTCTCCAGCTCACTTGGGATAGCATCGCTGTAGAAGTTGAGTATGTCCGGTGAGGAGACACACCCCTTGTCTTACGCCCCTTTCTATTTTTATATACCTACTAAATTCATTTTCTATCCGTTTGCGACGGTTTGCTACCAGAGCGTGATATCACCATAAATTACAAGGCCACGAAGTGGGTTGCTTTTATAGGAATGACATAATGCAAGCATGTTTTCTTGTAAGTAAAAAATCAACCAATTTTTGTCTGCCGTTAATGTGTTAATGAAAAACTGCCGTATAATATCTAATATGGAAAAATGTAATATGTAAAATGTATTAAATAAAAACTGTATCCCTCTTATCTGTATGAGTGGCCGACTAGGAGTCCTGAATTAAAACCATGCGATTTTTTTCATTGGAGCTGGTCAAAGCTGAAATTCTACTATACCAAATGAAGACTTTAGAAGAACTTGAAGTTCAAATACAAGTTATGTCTTCCATACTGCAAGACTTCCTGGTGAAATTAACTAACGCGATTTCAAGGCTCTCAAGAAGATAGTGGCGAAATCTGATGGCCATATTGAATTTTAAATAAAACCTCATGCTAAACGCGTTCCACTCATATCCACTTCTTGTAAAAATAATAGTTAATAAATAAATTATTTTTTAAGTGAGAAGTTACTTTTCAATCACCTCTCATATATATATATATATATATATATATATATATTTATTGAACAATAAAAAATATTAAAAAATTAAAATCTTCAGACACACTGGGTTGTAGATTAATATTCTTTCGTTTTTTTTATTATTATTATTTCATTTAGATTCCTCGATTGAAGATGTTCTTTTTTGTTATTCCAATTCAATAAAATGTTGTTGAAAATTTTATTTCTTGAAAATATGCATTTCTCCCTATGTAGACTTTAAGGAAATCCTGTATAATATTTCAAAGGTTTTTTTTTTCAAAGGTGGATATGTATTTGAAATAGATGCTCCATTTTTATTTAGTAAACAATGTATATTACGTATATCGTCTAACTCATTCGAGTAAGCTTTGTAAGAAAAGTGCGTTCCCCGGCAGGGATCCAAGCTGCATCTCCCTATGAAGTAGAACCCACACTTTGTTTCAAATTGCTCGACCACAAAAAACTTCAAATCAAGGTTTTATTTTCCGTCAAAGTGAAAATTCACTTTCCTTAGGCAAGCACATCTCTCAGATTTTATTCTCTACTAGACGTCTTACATATTGTTTAATAAATAAAAATGGGAGAGTCTATTTTAATTATGAAATATCCACAATAATAAG
>CAHIKZ030005641.1:1292500-1317500 GCA_903632075.3 Acanthosepion pharaonis
GGGATATGTATGTGCGTGTAGCACTACGGTTATTTATGGGAAACATGGAATTTGAATGACGAGTTTAAATTTTGACGAATCTGTATCGTTCAATTTTGCCCCAATACACTTTGGAAAAGGTCTGAATCCCTCTTTCCCCCTCCTTTATGGCTTTAATATCAGGATAAACCAAGATCTCTTGCCTTTTATGTCAACCAGATCAATATTGATTTCAAAACAGGTCTCAAGAACGCTGATCCCTATCGAGTTCTCGTGCTCTACGCATATCCAAGGCTGCTATGGCTGCAGTAATATGATATGCCATTATTATCTCAATGGTTTACGGGCTTTCTGATCACGAGAGTGCTCTCTATCTCTTCCTACATTTCTCTCACTCTGCTCCTCCCATCTCTTTATCTCCCTCCTTATATATACCGGCTGTAAACATATCAATCAGTCTGTATTAAGTGAAATATTGTTTAAGAAAAACGTTTTTTAATGTCAGACTCTTTCAAAGAATGGGAAAAACGTCAGTTTTGTAAATATTTCTGGGGAATCCTAAAAGTATACTTGACAATTAATAACAGAAAACCTATTTCAAGACTACAGTTCACATTGTAATGTCTATCTATTTATCTACTTCTTTACATACACTAACTTGAAGCATATCAATACATCGGTATTGAATGATATATTGTTTGAGAAAGGCATCTTTTAATATCAGGTGCGTTTACTCCTGCCTTCATTAGGATTTCAGAGCCTCGGAGAACATCAGAACTCCTCTCCTAGGTGACCCAACCAGGAGCAATAACCTTCATGTCAACTTTCAAGCATCTGATGTACGAATCTATGTAATCTGTCCTGTACTTTTATTAGTTTGATTCATTTTGTATTTCACTGGAAATTGGTTTTACGTTTTCTACGCTCTACTTTTGCTTATTTAATATTCTTGGGTTTTACCTGGCCAATTATTTTACCTGGCCAATTATTTTACCTGGCCAATTATTTTTATGTGTGTAAATCACTTTGTCTCATGTTGATTTAAATACATACTCCTTAAAGTCATCAAACATATTTCAAGTCTGCACTTCAAGGTTTTCCCTAATTTGGTTTGAACAATTATACGAAATTTTACTTCGTATCACGTGTAAACATCACTTGATCAGTCAATAAACTGAAATAGCATTCTCAAAATATTCGAATAATTAATAAAAAGCAAATTACTCTCGATAAAATAACACAATAGAGAAAAAAAAGCTGTGGAGAGCCATGATCGCCCACATTCTGAAAGAACAACGCGCATCGAAGAACATTACAGTTATATTCTCCAATTACTTTTATAGGCCTGTTTTTAATGAATTCATTTAAATTCAAATCGCAATAGGTCTAAATGCGTGACACAACTTCAAGACAATTACTACAAGGAAACCAACATGAGAAAACTATTTGAAAATGTTGAAACCATCAACATGATGTCCTACATTAAAGAATTAGGTTTATACCAAAACATAAAACACCTACAATAGATTATCTGCACACTATATATCTATCAAACATACATTTACTCTAAAAGTATAAAATTATGTACAAAATATCTGTTGTTGAAAGCATAAAATTACGTTCAAAATAAATGTAGTTGAAGCCATAAAACTGCGTACAAAATACAAGTTCGACATTAAATAACCCATAGAGGTGTTGATATGCCTCAGTAAACTAAAACAACCAAACCAAATCAAACCATTGATGCTGACTCCGAATCGATGGGTATTTATGTTTCTATAACTAAAGTTTTAGAAAAATTCTATAAGAGACAAAGAGGTCGTTCATTTACATTAAAAAGGGCGAAGACAACCACGAAACACATTTCTTTCGTAAATCACGTTTTCATTAGAAATAAAATATTGGAAAACTTTTTAATTCGAGGTCTGATTTAATTAATTTTTTTCCCTCTGTTGACACGAGGAATGTTTACGTTAGACTGTCGATTTTTAACGGATTTTTTCTTTATTTTGATTTATTTTTATTAATATCGATTCATTATCGTATTATTGATCTTTGGTTATGCCTTATATCGGCCACTTGCCCAAAAAGAATCCAATTTTCCCGTTGAACTTTACATTAAGACATTTAATTACAGTTAAAATATACAATAGGCATTTGTTTACCGCTACCAGTCAGACAGACGCATTGGATTTCGCGACTATATTAAGTTTCAATAATTTTCACAAGCCTGTATCACTTTCATAATTGACTTGGGATACTTTCCACACATTAACATCTTCCTTTATTTCTTTCTTGCCTCTTCTATATCTGTTTGTTTTGCTTGTTTTTGCATTTGCTTCTTTCATATTAAACACGCAAAGAAAAGCACAAAGACACCGATGTTGCCAAAGATGGCAGGTTCAGTGTGCAGTTCTTTGAAAAGATACGACGCCTGTATACGTGCGTAGGAGCAAATCTTCTTCATCTTCTTTCAAGATATGAGCGATCATGTCTCTCCACAACTTCACATGCTTACAATATTTTCTATTTACTATACACCCCACTTCCTGATCTGACGTGAATTTACACAAGCACGATGGGCAGGTTACTTTCTTTCTCTTTGTCCCTCTTGCCTTCAATAAATATTGTGCGTTTAAAATTCTCCAAGCCTTCTTTCCTCATTAAACGTTATCTTAGTAGATAATGTTTTTTTTAAAATTTTTATTTTAAACAATGTATATTACGTCCATCGACTTTCAAATTCAAGAAATCTTAATAAAGAATTTTCTCTCCGGCTTACTACTATGTGTGTAGGGGGTGCATATCACCTTTTATTTGATGTAATCCAGTATATATCAAATGAACGCAAGAGAAAATTGCAGTTACTTTACCCTGCACGGGAAACTGAATCAATGCAATTGTGACTGTTTCAGTTCATCACACAATATGGCCTCGGGAAAGACGCAAGTTCAATTATCTTTCTTTACTCTTAATACTAGATGTATTGACAAAATCTCGTTAATGGGATGCCATGATGATTGATAGAGATATTGGTGTGTCTATAGACGTGAATTCCTGTTTATTCATCTGTTACTTTTCAAGTTACACTTTTATATATACGCAATGCGTTATATACAAGATCTGTCCAGAAAGTGTATACTATTAATGAATATTTCGAGAAAAAGTTGCGCATACTTGATGTAACTTGTCGACCAATCACAGGGGAGCTTCCTGCGTATAGGTACACAGGCAATCTATATCAAGGCTTAATCAGTCGGCAATAAGCATATGTACTTCAGACGATTACAAAGACCAGCCGAATGAACAGATTCTTCAGGGTAATATTTTTTTTATGGTGGAGGAGTTATCAAACTTATAATAGTACTGATTTGATGCATTAAATATATGATGGGTTTTTTTTTTGGTTTTTTTTGGGGGTCAGATGTAAAAATTTTTGTTACATCCTCCTAGACGGTATTAACAAGAAAGCTAACTGAGATCCCTACAGAGAAAGTCACCGACTCTATTTTTAAAAGTGGAAATACGCTAGAATAAACGTGTAAGACTCCCGGGGGAATACTTAAAAGCGAACTAAGGCAGGATATTTTCTAATTAATATTAAATATCTATATATTCTCTGGATAAATGTCTTTCACATACACGCGTAGAAATTTATATAATGAGGTAGATACTTCCTAACAGTACCTATGTTTAGTACAGATAAAAATGGAGTTAGCTGATGACTGAAAAAAACTATTACATATAAACTATATTAGCAAAGAGTAGCAACATTCCAGATTAATAAAAAAATATTATCTGAGGCGCTTCATTGTAGAACAAAGTCTGACTTATGATGCTGGACAGAAGCGTGTAAATATTACTGACTTCTAAAATAGCGAAATTAGTGGCTACCCTCAGAGACATTGAAATTATTAATCAACAAGATGATCTTCTTAAGATGTTCTAACTCTAAGCGTGTAGTCATTAATTTAACTCTTAAAAAGTCAGGATATCTAATCAAACAAGAAATAATGTCGGTGTCAAAAATCAATTAAATATGTGTGTGTGTGTATATATATATATATGCAGACACAGACGGACACACACACACACACACATATATATATATATATATATATATATATATATATATATATATACACACACATATTTATAATTACTTTTTTTAAATTAGATTCCATCGCAACACCGAAATTACTATGTTTCGAAAACTAAAAACTCAAGTTCTATGTTTAATTTCAAAATTAATCTTGAAATTTAGAGCACAGTTTCATTCTCAAGCAATGTTTAGAATAACTAACCAAAGAAATGTTTTACTCATTTATAATTTGAAAATGGAAGTACAATTTTGCGTTTCTCTTCTATCATCAAGGGGTCTCTGCTTTGATGAAAATAGGAATGATTTTTTTTTTTAATTTTTGCAGTCGCGTAAGGTCGGTTTAGGAGATTTTTGTTTGACTTCCATGATCCTTACTATCAGACTCTGTTGTTCTTATAACTATCTGCTAAAACTTTCACTGATTGATGTTCTAGTTACTGTCTTTTTGTTGTTTAATTATTATTTTTCGTTGATAGTTTCTTAAAGGGGTGCTTAGATATGATTTGGTTGTATTTTTAATCCTATAGTTTTATACGTGTCTGAAATTAATTAAATTGGCTAATAGATTTTATATGGTATAGTGTAATTATTTATATATGGCATTGTGGAAACTTTTTAATATATTTCAGGATTTAATTTCTATTGTAATTTTTTCCTACCATTTATAAATTGCTAATTTTTTAAGGCGTATATTTGGTGATGTCTGCAAAAAATATCATTTCTTTGATTTAATAAAATTTTGTTTTTTAGAAATTTGGTAATGCTTAATTTTTCATGTAGGCATAAAGAGCATGGCCATCCCAGATTTTTGTTCTATTTATTATTTTCCATTTTATTGTTGGTGTTTTATTTGTTTCTTTTAAATGTCAAAAATATTTAGATAGGGATGTTTGGTTTCGGTTTCTAATATTATTGAAGGAACTTTGGTATCGCCTCCACCTCATTTTAAATTCATTTCTTGTGGATTCTATATATATCTTTTCAATATTTGGATTCTCTATGGATGAGATTGTGCATTGGTATACGACGGATTTTATGCGGCATTTTTTATTTAAAGGGCAAATTTCAGGATTTCTACAATTACATAATTTTTCATTATTATTGTCTAATTTCATTATAGGATCTGGATTTATTTGATTTTTGGCATGCGTATTTTTTCACGGTTTTATTAAGTTTTTTTTTATAACCCTTTCTAAATTTTCATTATAGCTATAACTTAATTTTAGGGTGTTTTTATTAAAAATTTTGCTAAGTTTACTACTATGAGGAAAATGTTTTTCGATTAAAGCTAGGATTTTTTTGTCCTAGCTTATTTCTAACCATTTCGTTGAACGGAGGTGTAATAAATAATTTTTATTTTTCTGTTTTTCTTCTGGTTTGCACTATTATTTTTTGTATGATTGATGTTAGGGTGTTTGTAGCCACTATATTTTAGATCTTGACTGTAAAAACTGCGATCTTTTCTCAATTGATGAAGATATGTTCTTAATTATAGAGAGAGGAGGTTTAGCCTGGGATGTACACAAAAAGGATTAGTATTAGGTTTCCCGTAAGGTAGGTATATGTTATTCGTTAAGTTTAATTTATGTCGAGGGAGTTTACGCTTTTCAATTTTGTGTTAACCGTGATTTTTAAATTCAGGTTTCTGAATTCTCTATGTATTACCTTTCTAATTTTATCTATTTTAAAGTTAGTAGACCTACTCACTACCATAAGCCCATCATCTCTGTATAGCCCGATGTCTTTAATATCTATTTCACGGTAAGCTCTACTTCTGTATTGAGCACTGTTTTCTAATAAAGAACTTTGCATCATTAATTTAACTGTTCTTTTCCTATTACATCAATGCACATACACACACACACGAACACACACACACACACACACATATATATATATATATATATATATATATATATATATATATATATATATATATATACGGCTCCAAAGTGAATATATATATATATATATATATATATATATATATTAAAATTACGTGCTAATGCCCTTGAATCCACCACTTTCCCCCATCTATGGGTAAATAGCAGGAAAGACTGAGCCTTATAGCCTTGGCTAGCAACCAGTCTAAGAGAAGGAACACTTTGAATTCAAACTACCAGCTACTTTGTAGGTCTTCTAGGGGGAAGTATGGGGTATGCTCAACATCCTTGGTGCAAAAGAAACCTGCAAACCATTGCACGATTCTATCGTGAATATCACCATGAACCACATTCATGAGATGGACAGAAGTGATAACGACAGCGGCTCAAAATTCGCTAATTGAATAAATGATTATGGTGATATGAAACTGACAGTCCAGGGGTCAAACAAACCAAAAATATTTAATATTAAAAATATAATCATAAAAATATCAAATTAATTTTAAATTATAAAATATAAATACCTCAGCTGAGGTGTAAAACATACATTTCATAAAAGCTGTACAGAGTGTATTGACCACTGTTTCTGTAAACTTTATATTAATTATCATTCACTAACGTCACTCAATGTGGACGTTTACTGCGGGGTGCTGTTTGAGCGTAAGAAAGGACACGATATCCTGCAACGTGCTTGCTTCACAAAGCAGCAATTCTTGCGAAGAATCTCTTGCCAACAATGGAATATGGCATGGTGTGTCCCAGTTGTAAAGGTCATGGGTGATGAGACTAAGGAATGCAGATAATGGGAACAATTGCCATTGAAATAGCGATAGAATTGCGAGAGGTTCGCAACGTTTCCTTTGTAAGAAAGGGGCCGTAAGGTGGAAAATAATTCATCACACAGAAGGCCATGCGGATGATTTTGCATTCTATCAAGAAGGAAAGTTGGCTTTCGGTGTCATGCCAGAAAGTTTTTCTTGTCTGAATCCATCCTTCAAATCTATAAATCAACTATCTGTACTTGCATGGAATATTGCTGTCATATATGGACTTGTGCTCCCGCTGTACGTCTCGAGGTCCTCGACAAAATCCAGAAACGAATATGAAATTTTATAGGTTCTGATCTGGCATCTAGTCTACAATGGCTTTCCCACAGACGAGCTGTAGCCTCCCTCTGTCTCTTCTCCAAGTATTTTCACGGCAAATGTTCCGTTGAGCTACTTTCGCTGGTTCCTGGTCTACATGAATTTAAACGAGCTACCAGGCATCTCGGTCCCACCCTTTCACTGTAAAATCGGTTAAATGTACCTGTCTCTTCTTCTCAAACACCTTCTCCCGAACTTCCCGTCTATGTAACCCCCTTCCCCTTTCCCTTCAAATATTTAAGTTTAATGTCAATCAATATCTGACACCCTGAGTTTGTTCCCCGTCCTTCTCTGTATCCTTTCCTCAAGCACGTCTCTTTACTCTTGTTCTCAATCCTCTGTAACCCCTTGCGTGCTAGTGGCACTCCCGCCTTGTTTGGAGTGAATTGCCTTAAAAGTAATTGAGGTCTCCAGCCCAGATAGAGTAGCAATACTCCATATGTGATCTGAACTAATTCTTATAACGATACAGCCTAGCAGTGGGAGTTAGATACTTACTGGAATGGCCCAATGAATCAATTTTAGCAATAGATCGGATATACAAGTTGGTTTTCATATCTGGAGAGAGCTTGAGTCACAATAGACGTTCACAGCAACGAACCTCATTGTGGGTGTGTGTTTGTGTGTGTCTGTCTGAGTGTTTGTGTGTAAAAGTGCGTCTGTGTGTAAAAGTGTGTCTGTGTGTAAAAGTGTGTCTGTGTGTGCATTAAATCTAGCTTATGTAACGAGAACATGATAATATCTAATTATTTTTGTTTATGACCCAATGATGCTGAGGTTAAGCAATCCAAAGGGAACAAAATCTCACTGTGCAAGCAAGGTTGCCTTCGAGCAGCAAAAGCTCAAAAGAATATAGTCACACACACGCACACACACACACACACATACACACATATACACATATATATATATATATATATATATATATATATATATATATATATATATATATATATATATAAACAAAAGGAACACTTTTCTTTCCCAGAGCGTTTCATCTAACATTAAGAATTTTTATAAAGTTATACATAAGGATTTTATTTTATACCATATATTTATAAGTAGAAGTTTAAAATATCGTAAAATATTCATAAGGCTAACTTAACAAACCGAAATAGATAGATAGATAGATAGATAGATAGATAGATAGATAGATAAACAAACAAATATAAATAGATAGATTTAAATGTGTTGATTACGATGGTGCATTTTTCTTATCGCCATGTTTTTTTTTTTAAATAATGAATTCATTTTTTTAAATATTTCGTTATTCTCTAAATGTAAATTTTAATAGAAAAATAACCGACTATTTAAGTCATTCAAAATAATGTGAATCTATGTTTTGCTTTGTTAACGACCACTTGTTAAATTGATTGATCGCTGAACGTCCTGTTAAAAGCACAATGAAACCTCAATAATAAGATTTCTTGATAACGAGAGTTTGGCAGTTGTTCTCTCTTCTGACTTAGCTCTAACAGTGAAGAAAAGAATGGCTAGTAATCTTCAACGCCGAGATGAACGTTATGTCCACACAGGCTTTGAGCGCTTTTTGACACTTAAACACAGCCCAGACCTCGAGTGGAACTCATACATATGATCCGTCACTAAAGATGCTGAAAAATGGTCGTTTCCCTGTACAGCTCCAGTAATTACCTCACCGCCGCTATCCTCTGCTATTACAAGAGCCAGATCAGGCCGAAATGAAGCAATCCTCTACCTCGAATGACCTTTGGGCTTTGTAGAGGGTGAACACCATTGTAGGAGTTACACTGCCTCCTGTACGAGCCCTGATCTAAATCCTTACAGGCACAGAATTAAATATATTTTGGTCTTTGTATTGTTTCACGCACTTAGATTGAAACAAATAGATACGCCACTTCTCTTAAGAGTTTGATTAAGAAAATATTGTGCAATAATTTGGGGATCAATACATCTGATCAAATGACTCTTAATGCGATTTTCTCTTGCTTTTTTATTATCATTTCAGAATGATCTGCTGTCATAACTTTGGATGTTACAAAACGCGACTAATCAATAAAATCTAATTATTGTGGCTGAAGTTACTTTTCCAAGAATAATAATGTACAGTGTAGATAAAATATACAAGAAAACTTGAAAAGATTGTCTATAGCTTTACAATTGTTACGTCGGTGGTAATTTCTAATATTTTATAACTGCCTTCAGTAGTTTGTTAACATTTTATCTTGTTCAACATGTGAAACCAGTTTAATTCAATGAAGATGATGGAAAACAATAATGTATGATTTGATTTAAAAAACGACCATTTTTCGCATAGAAAGCTATTTTCATGTCTTGGCCATATTAGCCATTAGAGCAGCTCCTCTGATGAATGCACACAAAGTCTGACTGAAGACGCGGGTGAAGCCCATCTCGTGATGGTACAAATCAACACAATAGTAATAATCAGCAACACTAGTATGCTACCTATCAGCCATGTCGAGGGAAGGCAATATTCTATTATAATTGTGCTTGTCGCTCCCTTTGTTAGTTCACGAGGCCGTTATATCCCGTCAATACCTCATAAATAATGAACTAATCCGTCTTGATCGCATGGAAAAAGAGAAAAAGACACGGTTTGAGTTTAGAAAAAATGAAAGAAAGAAAGAAAGAAAGAAAGAAAGAAAGAAAGAAAGAAAGAAAGAAAGAAAATAAAGAAAGAAAGAAAGAAAGTCAATACCTCATAAATAATGAACTATTCCGTTTTGATCGCGTGGAAATAACACTACATGGTTTTCATTGAGAAAATGAAAGAAAGAAAGAAAGAAAGAAAGAAAGAAAGAAAGAAAGAAGTGTTCAAGAAGTGTTCAGTGAAATGGAAAACGTTGTCAAATTCAAATCTTTCCCTGTGTACCCCCTTACTTCTTAAAATAGCCACGAACATTTATATTTATAATTGTTATTGTAATATTTTGTTAAAATTGTTAAGTTCAAATGTTTAACTATGCGATAAGGGAATTTCTACGGCTATTTTCTCAGAGGACTCGCTACGAGCTTACACAATCACTAAGTTAAGAATTAAAGTTCATTAGAATATCAAAATAGGAGAAAACCGTCATATTTTCACGGGTTAAAAGTAATATATATATATAAACATTCTACGCCTGATGAAGGTCACAAGACCCGAAACTTGTGTAGCAAATTATACACAATAAGGAATTTAAAAAATTAAAAAGAATTGGACAAAGTCCGACAATTTATTAAAGACATTTTTATGTTTAACATTCTATAAATATCTATAAAAAAAAGAATGTTAAACATAAAAATGTCTTTATATATATATATATATATATATATATATATATATATATATATATATATATAATAACGAAATGATGTGTTGTGTATGTATGCATTTGCGTGTGTTTAAAATCTTATAAATCTTATTTTTCCTATTTTCTCGTTGCTCGAGACTGAAAAGAGAAATAAAATGAGTAACTTTTAAAAAGAACGTTTAACATTTTATATTCTGCGCCTTAATATACACGATGCGCATATAGACAGTAATGCTCCATTAATACCAGCTTTATTAAATAGAAGAGAATTAACTTCTGGACCCACTGAATTTAAATATTTGACAAACATTTCAAACGCCTTCGACTATATTAACTTAAAAATGAACTGATATAGGATTAAACACGATCGATCACAAAAGATATTTGCATTTATTCGAGTCAGATGTCCGCCTTTTTTTTACATAAATAAGAAAAGCAAATTAAAAATGAAAAATAAGTATATTTGTTTGAAATCCGCACTTTAATCAAACGCATCTCTCTCTCGATATATATATATATATATATATATATATATGTGTGTGTGTGTGTGTGTGTGTGTGTGTGAGGAGAGTATGTGTGTTTGCTTAAAGTGTAGAATCAATAAATGTTTAGTTTTTTAATTATAATTGTATAATTATGTAAATATATATGATTTGTAAGTTTAATAAGATATACTGTTTCATAAATATATATATATATATATATAAGATATGTAGCAGTGAAGGCAGCTCACAAATGAAGAAGCGACTTGAAGTTACAGAGATATGACTCTACTGAAGTATTATAAGAATATCGTAAGCAGAACACGTGAAAGTCTTCAGCAAAACAGGAATTACAAAGGAACTTGTACTTACACTCAGAAAAATAGAGATAACATTTCTAGGGGATGTAATGAAGAGAGAGGGCCTCTTTACTGTTTAACTTTTTAATTAAAACAATTGTTCATGGTAATAGGTTAGTCCAGTAACTGTTATTGCTCTTTCCAGTAGTAATAGGATCTTGCTTTCAAACGTTTTGTTTGAAATGGTCTGGAATGTCCACATTTTGATTATGTCATTGCTTTCTCTTCGAAGTTGTTGCTGCTGTTGAAAATCCTAAAGTGATGTGGTTTCTGATATTTGATGCAGTTCTTTGTAATTCTATAATATCTGTTCACCAGATTCAAATAATATCGCTACGACATACAGGCTTCATTTGCCATTTTTTAACCATGGATCTGAGAAAGCGGTTACATAGAGTTGACAGTTTAGAAGGAATATGGTGCCATGCCTAACATCTGTATGAGAGTCTCGATCTGACGAGGCTATTTCGAGGTTTTAGGTTAATGTCTTTTTTTTGTAGCAATCTGCAGTGTTACGCGAAACTACACCCAGTACAGTTTATTCTATGTTAAAAGCCCTTATCTCCTATACTAAATTTTGACTTCCTTTCCGAAAAGTGGATATTGCAGACTGATTTGAAAAGTAGAAGGATTCGCTGTGATATATACAGTCTGAAAAGGAGTACTTAAAAGATAAATAAGGCGTCATTGCCCTTGGTAGGAAACGTTTCGTTTAATATTAAATAGCTTGATCGTTTCCGGACAGACATCCTATGTGTTAATATGCTAATCAATAGATAATTGCTTAAGTTCTAAATTTGGTGCTCTTGGCTCTAAAAAGTGTTTATCTTACTGATTACACTTGCCGGCGCTTAGATTACACTCAGGTGATTGAGACAATGAAATGACATAGAATAAATAAAAGCTTGCCCTCTTAAAATAATTTCCAATGCCTTCAGGTCTTGAGATTAAACTAAGAGAAGACCAAAATAGTTTACAGTGATTTTATGCTTGGCTGCCCCTTTGTGCTTCTTTAATTGTTTTCATTGGCGAGCTTCTTTTAATATTAAATCTAGCTACTTTCTTCATTGTTTCTTATCACAAGGTTTGAGCTGATATCTTATGGGTTAAATAGGTGAGCAGACTAGATTCTCTAGTCTTGGTTAACTGCTAACGTAGGAGAGTTGTGGTGTATATCGTTTCAGGATTATTGTTCTCTCTCTGCAATTCCTCTGTGAGCCCACCTACGCTGCATCACCAAACTGAATCAACGACAGCGAATTTCCTTCAGTTTTTTTTTTCTTTATTTTGGAGAGGATGTAGTAGTGGTCATTTCTTGGTGGACACGCTCGTAGTAGAGAGAGAGATAAATGAAGAACGTGTATCAGCAGATTGGCCACGGGTACACAGGGTCGTCTTAGGGAGAAAGTCTTGGACGAGCATCAGATCCCCACGAACCGCAATTTTGTGAAACAGACTCCCAAGAGGATGGATTTCCGATTACTACAATCTTCACCTGTTCTAGGGTTAAGTGTTACCTTCCCCACATATCCTCATAAACTCTATTTCTTATCACTTACTCTGTAACCGTCTATTACGAGCGGCTCTTCATTTAAAACACATTTTTTTCTCTCTCTCTCTCTTTCTCTCTCTCATCTTCTCTCTCTATATATATATGTGTGTTAGTGGTGTGTGTGTGTATGTGTGTGTGAGAGATTCATGCATATATACAGGATGAACATTATTGTAAAAACAGATCAGGGCTCATGACTCCTATACTGATGCAAATCTACTGCCTATTTTCGCTCGATATTCAGTCTTATAACAAAATTTGGAGAAAGACATTCCTTCACTGACAAGATTCGACAATCACGTGGTCTAAACCATCCACACTGAAAGTCCTGACCAGTGCGGTCGAGTCTCGAATTACATTCCCCATCTGGGTCGCACATTATTATACTCATGCTAAAAATATTTTGGTGGGTTTGTTTCGGAAAAAAATATAAAATCAGTCGTAGCATCGTCATTAAGAATATTATTTTACCTTTCTAGTGTACGCATTATGGAACAAAACTTTACATTTAATATCGTAGTGATGGAAAACCACTGCATTATCTTTATCAGTATCAATATTGGTTATGTACAGATTGCAGATATTAGAGAGAAAAGATCTTTGGGGAGCTACGGTTGCATCTGTCTTTAAGGGACACGACACTTAGATAGAAAGGTTATTCAGTTAAACTGCAAGCAAACAAGGCCTGCTCAAACAGTATCAATACTAATGATATAAAAAATACAACACATATCAGTTTGTCATTTAATCTACTTCGAAGTAGTCCTCTTCTAAAGTCACGCACTTTATCCAGCGTCGTTTCTATTGATGGACCCATTCTTGGAACCCTTTTTTTTTTGGAATAGCGAACCATCTCGTCGCATTCATTTGGATTTTCTAGACGTCTTGAAATCTTCCTGTCAAGTGGGATTTGATTTTTGAAGAGGAAATTGTCGCAAGAGGCGGGATCTAGGAAATATCGTGGTTGTCAGACCGAGGGAATGTTTTTTTGGGCCAAAAACTGCTGCTTAAGCTATGGTAATTCATCGAACCTTTGTGGTGAGGTGAGAAGACAAACACTCTACACACTTTCCTTCCAAGCCCTGCTATAAACAACGGAAGTGAGCTAGAATGTTATAAACTAGTTTGGGTGTGCGACAGAATTCAAGATTATTCTGTGAGAAGCGGCTTCACTCTGCGTACTATAGCAACACCTCCGATACTTTTTGATCGGACCGCATATAGCACCAAAAAAATAGTTTCAGACGATATTCGTAATCTCCATGCATATCTCGGGGGAACCTCATTCTTAAAGAGTGTCTGTTTTTTATGCATCTTCAATTGGGTATATTTCTCGTTCGTAGTCTTTCTGCTATACTCTTGTGGTCTGCTTGTAATAATAGTGCTGAAGTTTCAAGGAGTGTGTGTTTATGTATGTATGTATTGTTATAAGTCATTTACATTTTTCGAAAAATATATATATATATATATATATATATATATATATATATATATATATATATATATATATATATAAAGGTTTGTCACTGAGCAGATTAATGTTACCTTCAGCATCCTACAGGGACCCATCCATCCACTCGATACCCACTGAAAAGTGGGCAGACGGTTCCGTCTACGAAACTCTGGAGTCGGGATGCTGAAGGTAACATCAATCAGCTAATCAGCTAAGGGACAAATGTTTACTTATATTAATTCTCTATCTTTAATATCGAGCACTTTATTGCAAGACTGCTTGCCTTAGATATCTTTTTGTTCAGTACCTCGCTAACTGTAAGCATTTTCAAACTAACTTTGACAACTATATATATATATATATATATATATATATATACATAAATAAATAATATATATATATATATATATATATATATATACTCGTGACAATATATGTTCAAATGAACAGGCGTATTGGTCGAATCACCCTAATTTACTCATTTTTTCCGAATGCAATAATATAGTTCCACTCATGCAGAATTATCTCCAAAATTGCCGCTCTTTTTAACAGACTCCCACGTGGTTGCTTCCAGTAATACTTCACTCGACCTCTTCAAGCTAATGGTAATGTTCTTTTCGTATTATCTTCTTTCCGTTCATATCAAACACCTCATTAAGCATTACAATTTTGGTGACTGTAACCCTCTACCCTAAATGGCTCTCGAGTCTTGTACTAGGTAAAGCTTAGTATTCTTGAAACAAATATCCAGAAATTACTCGTTATTATCATTATACGGCCGTTATATTCTCCAACCATCTTGAAAAACACTTGAAGAAGGTCGAAGAGTACTACGACCGAAAATATGTTTTGATTTCAACCCAGATAAGAGTACTCGTCCGAACAGAAATGTATAAGAATAGGAAGGTGCCTGTTGCTTTTTACTTTTATTTACTTACCTACACTAAACAACTAATAAAGCAACTAGTAAATAACGCAATAAGCTTCGCAAGTCATTCATAGTAAATTACTTCTCCAAATAAATTTACACCTTCGATTGTATACATGTTTCTTATTAATAAATGCCTCTGTAAGTTTTTATCTCTTTGTCTATATTGTGCATGTGATAATATGACATCGAGTCATAAATAATTTCCGTTTTTGTTTATCAACTTTATTGTTCATAATACAGAGTACAATTAAATGTTATTCAATTATATATCCACCATTAGATGCAATGCCATGTCATTCCTTGTCAATCAATTCTTCGATACGTTTTGAGTAATATTCTGCAATTCTGATTTGAATAAATTTTCGATGAACTCTTGAATCTGCTTAAAGTTTTCCCCGCTGAAACGTTTTGCAGCGATGAAAAAAGATAATTGGTTGGTGCAACGTCAAAGTCAATAAAACAGGTCGAGTTGAACAGACCAATCAAATTTCATTTTTTTTTCTGTGTTATTCTTGTTGTACGTGGCTTTGCATTGTCATGGAAGAAAACAATTTTTTTTTCTTTAATCCACTGTGTACGCTGCTACTTCCGGGCAAAAACTAATTTATATCAGTGTACTTTAAATTTATTTTTAACTGTCACTTAAGATTAATAATTAGAATGATACATTTGTCATTACTATTGCTTCCTAAAAACAGGAATTATAACTCAAATTAATATTTTCTTGTACGACTAGATGAATGTTAACTCGTTTAGTGAGGAATAAATTAGGTATTAAAAATGGCCACGCTAACCAGCAAAGAGCGAAATTACTTTGATGGAGCGTTCGAACAAATAAACTTATTTGGACGTCGATCAACTTGAATTTCAATTTAAAATTAGATAAAAATCTTGATTACAGTATCCTGTCTTTAATGAAACTTGTATAAAAGTGGCATTGCTTCCCAAATATACAATTATATACAGTAGACATCCGTTTATCTCGCGAGATGAATGTCGTGTCCTGTTTGGTCAAAATTCACTCTTTTCGTGGTGAGACTGGAGAGAGGCATCTGACAAGATGCAAATAAATTCAGGGCATTACGTCTGGAGCAGGAGTTGTCAGAAAGTTGTTGGTGTTGACAGCCAAGCGCCTTTGGGGTTCCACTACATTCCATATTCTCTTTCTGTTGAATATGACTGCAAGGCAAGCGGAGGGTTAAAATCAGTGTGCTCCGTCAAACTGATTGACTGTCTTCTTATATATATATAAAAACAAAGGACAGCTTGTGTCGTAACTCGAGTTTCAACCTCTCACGGTCTCCTATTACTTGAATATCGACTCGGGTTGTTATGTTTAGTGTCGATGTTGGGAAGCGTTTTTTGCTCTGTCTAGATAATCTAGGCGTTGAGCGCTTTACTGAGTAGATAGGGGTTTGTCTTTTGTTTTGATTTTTCTTTCCTTGTTCAGTATTTTTGGGTCTTCTTGCTTTTTATATATATATATATATATATATATATATATATATATATATATATATATATATATGTGTGTTGGTGTGTGGGTGTGTGGGTGTGAAATTGAGTTGACGGAACAGTTACGTAGGAAGTTACATGTGAACGCGTTCGGATTTTGAGAGTACTGGCCTCCTTAAAACAGTTGCTCACGCCAGTGTATGCGTTCGCTCCCAGGAAACTATGACTATGGTTTAATCAGTATAGGTGCTGTGGGTGCTGAATAAACTTAACAGGAACTGCCTCGCCACTCTGGCAGACGGATGGGCTCAGAAAACCATTAGCAATTATACGTATACATGCATGTGTTTATAAATACTTAAAACTGTATATGTACGCAGTTCTGGCATAATGATGTTCTTGCTAGCAGTCACAAAGATACTTGTGATAGTAATGTCTGATAACAAAGAAAATGAAGAGTGAAGATACATGAGAAGAGAGAGAGAGAGAGAATGAGAAGAAAGGACGTCGAATATAAACAGAGAAAATGCCAGTATTGAAAATGGATAAAAAAGCGTTATTGACGATATTACGATATATATATATATATATATAT
The DNA here is from genome assembly GCA_903632075.3 of Acanthosepion pharaonis. NCBI lineage: Eukaryota > Metazoa > Mollusca > Cephalopoda > Sepiida > Sepiidae > Acanthosepion > Acanthosepion pharaonis. Next base: position 1,309,730 of record CAHIKZ030005641.1, read on the forward strand.
ATATATATATATATATATATATATATATATATATTAAAAAGAAAATTGGTGCCGCAAACGTTTTTGGTTGTAATGTGGATTTATTGAGAAAAATATTATACTTTGTTTTACATGATTCTAGAAAGAAAATTCGGATTGCCAAACACAAACAGAATGTCTCATATCGAGAATATTCCACATTGAACATGAAGAAAAATTAATTATTTTTAATAATATGTAGAAATCTCCACTTTCACCTGAAGACGGTTGCGAGACCAGAAACACGTGTCGTGAAATTATGTAAAAACAAAGTATAATATTTTTTTCTCAATAAATCCACATTACAACCAAAAACGTTTGCGGCACCACCCTTCTTTTTAATATACATACTTTTCTCTCGTTGGAACCACTACAACATATTTCTTTTATATATATATATATATATATACCTTTTTGTCTCTGCGTTAATTACTTACAGGGTGCAACGAGGGGGAAAATGAAGAAAAATGAAGGAAACAGACATGGAAATATGATCAATATAAAGACAGAAGTGACGTAGTTAGGGTTCGAAACCATTTCAAAACAAGGATATCAGGCAAACAGACGCTTTAAAATTGACAGGCTTGAAACAGACTCTCCCTATAATACATTTCTTCTCTTCTGGAATTGTGGCATACGAATTTTTTTTTTTTCATCATTTCACCACAAGCTACTAAGACACAGGAGGTTACTGAGTGTGAAAGAATAGAGAAATAAAAACATTAAGAATCGAGAACAATAAAATAAGAGGAATCAAGAATAAGTTCAATAAATGTTACAATCGGCGAGTGGAACATCGAGAGCAAATAAAACAATTGGGCAGTAACCTCTTTTTTTATCATTAAAATCCTGTAACAAGATAGTACGTTTAAATTTTTATTTAATTTTTCTTGTGTTCTCATATTTTGTTCATTTCTACTCATAGAAATTGTTCGAATATTCTGTAAGTCCGAACGATTTGGGTTATTATTTTAACTATTAACACAGATGATTTTATTTTTAATTTGAACTGGATTTTTATGTATATATCTTATATACAAGTTATATATAAGTTATAGGAATGGTTTTATTTTCCAAAGACCATTGGCACATTGCAGCTGTATTCCCAGTTGATGTTATTGAGTGCTTGCTTTTTCATTTTTAACAATAATGCTTTCATTATTTTCGCCTTTTTTACATGGGGAAGAAACTATTGTATTGGTATTAGCTACTAGGATATTTCTCATGGAGCAATATACTAGTAAACAATATAAATATATTTGTGTGTCAATCTTGGGAACGACAATCACTCAGTCCATCTTTAACTCATTTGCATCTCATGAAGATAAATACTTAATTTCTGAATAAAGAATCGTCACTATGATTACTGCAAAGTCATTAATCATAATACTAAACTTTTCATTTGAATTTAACCATAAGTAGCTTTTATATATTTATATGTCTTATATCCTGCGATAGTCAACTCAATAATAATAATAATGGTTTGATAATTCTAAATCCTTTGTATTAGAAAATGACAGCCATTTAATTAAAATTTTCTCTAGAAGTTATTTTGTAAACTTAGCACAGTCTGACAGAGAATGCAGTAGTATGTTAATTATGGGTGTACATAATGAACATTTGTTTTCTGACCATTCTAGTCTAGTTCAAATTCTATCGTCAATCTGATCAAAGTATCCCAGGTGGAATACGTGAGAACCAGTTGGATGCTTAAATTTTTTTAATTATCTTCTTGCTAATGTTCTAAAGGGACACACGCGCACAGACATTTACACACACATATATATATTATCCTAAAAAACTAGCGCATTCAGTAAGGATCGAACTCGGGTTTGTACTAAAAGTTGGTATGTATATTTATATAGGATTGACAAGGTACTATTTTTTTATTTAATTTTATCTTGTGTTCTAATAATTGTTTCTTTTCTGGACATTAAGTTGGAAGAAATTGTGAGAATTTTGTATGTCCAAGCGCTTTCGGCTGTTCCTTTACCGATTATCTATTTGACAAAAAAAAGAAATTTTAATTAATTATCTGCCATAAAAAAGGTTAAAACTTAAAACCTCATCGTCAACAAAAATAACTCACCTGCAAGATCCAAATTACAGAGAAGCAATATTATTTATGAATTCCCATCTACCTTAAGGAACTTTCTTCCTGATCACACCAAATTCATGTATAATTATATTGGACATACCACTTCATGCCTTAAAGAAGACTCTGACCTTTGACAGAGCCTCCTCTGGGTATCCTGTATACCCGGAGGCAGAGAGTTTGACTAGCACAGCTGGAGACGAATCTCCAACTGCAAGATATCTACCAACCACCCCACGCGGTCAGATGTGGCACAAGGCCGAATATAATGTGGGGTATCCGAGGCCGTAAGCGCGGCCAAAAATCCCTCGTAGACCCCGTATAAAATGGAGTCGTGTAGTTGTTTTCCCGAGACGAGACTTTGCCCTTCGACATAACATCGTCTGGGGATCCTCTTTGCCCGAAGGCAATTATCGTCCGTCGGTATGCTACAACAATAATAAATATACATTCGTAATAAATGTATATTTATTATTAATATAAATATATAAGTTTATACAAATATTATTTCAAATGTTATTTTAATGGTTACTTGTATAGACGCCCCGTTTTTATTTTTTCTTCAGTGTGTATTAATTTTGTCTTTTTGCGTATTTGTGAAGTCTTATTAAAGCTTTATTTACGTTTCTTATATGAAACTCGAAGATACGATCTGAAAAGTGGATCTGTTTGCAAAGTGCAAAATTGAAGGCATCTAGAATTTTCTTATGCTTTAAATTTGCAACTTACTCGTCATGTCATCTGAATGAGTAACAGTCGAAGTCCTCATGTACAGCCAGCTACGCACCGGCAAAAGAAACGTAGGTAGACCATGGCCCAGATACAAGGAGAGTATTCTTGAATCTGTCCGAGTCAGACAACAGAACTCTGAAGAAATGGACTTGAAGTGAACAGAGTGGAGTGCATGCAGTCACGATGGCGTTAAAAATAATGGAAGCGAAAGAAAGGACTAAATAATCTGTATTAAGACCAGCAGCCTTATCTCATAATCCGTGACCTTGTACCTTTCATGGTCTTGTATGTAAATCTCTTGCGGGGATATTCGACATAAATATCTACCAACCAACATATAAACTACTGAACACTCATACGTCTAAATCGACGTGAAAGTTCCCGAGTTCGAATTTCAGTCGAGTTCATTACGTTCATGTTATAGGGTCCACCCTTTTCGGATATAATGGACTCGTCCTGCTGCCATAAAATAACCACAGTCAGGCAGAGAAGATGAGTCGTACCGGAGTCGTACAAGAATCGTATCGGAGTCGTCTAAGAATCGTACCGGAGTCGTCTGTGAGTGTCGGTAGTCGGATAGAGTGAAGTAACCTTTTGTAGAAGTCAGTTACAAGCACGTAGACTCTAAGGAAGTCCTACTTCGAGAGTGTATATATCTATCTGTATTTGATACTAACCGGTGTTCCTGGATTTTACTAACAGCATTACCTTTTGTATTTTGTGTAAATACATTTAATTTTTTAGCTTAAATACTTGCGTTTGTCATTTATTGGATACCTATTTTCCACGCGGGATCCACAACAGTTCAGTTAGTTGCTAGCACGCTTGTAAAAGGTAAGAATCCATCTCTTCACCCCACCAGCTACGGATAAATAGCAGGACAGACATGGTCATACAGACTTAGGTGATGAACTATTTAGAAGGGTAACTCTGAATTCAAAACCTGCAGAGGAATATTTAGGGACCTTGTGACATACTATACATCAGGTAATGTCCTACACTCGTTACTCGATCAATTATCATCGGGCAATTGTAATCGTTTGATGATCTAATTTAGCGTGAACCTCAAGAGTAAGTTTTAGGCAGGGTCCTTACACGGGTTTCTCATTGTTACTTTTGTTACTATTCTCGAAGAATGAAAAGATGTAGACAGACGGATTCTATCTACCAGACATTGGTTCTTGCTAATGACTGCGATAATGATAGTCGAAAATACTTGAGGAAAACAACAACAAAATATGAACTTCGGGCAGTTAATCCACAAGTTTGATCACAATACTTAACACTTTATTCGAAAATTGAAAAAACATTATGAAAAACATTAAACAGACCTACATATGAAGATAATGGCGCAAATAAAACCACGCGTTTCGCCAAGAATGACTGGTGAAAGGCGTCCTTTATAGCTTTTACACTTTGTCTCATTATGTTCACTTTTCTTTAGGATACTTTTATACATCCAACACACACACACACACACACACACACACACACACACACACACACACACACACACATATATATATATATATATATATATATATATATTATGAAATGGACGAAGTCCGACAATTATTTTTAAGACATTTTTTATAAAAAGAACTATACGTAAAAAATGTCTTATGAAATATATATATATATATATATATATATATATATATATATATATATATATATATTCAAGTCAACACACAGGGCGACAGTCAATGTCCACTTTTTATTTACATAAACTCTATCCCTGATATTGAGCACGTTAACCCATAAATATAGCATCCGTTAAAAGAATATTATCATATATATATATATATATATATATATATATATATATATATATATATTGAAATGGATTAAGTTCGACAATATTTTCTGTTTATACGTTATTTTTATAGATACAGTTTTTTAAGTAAATGCTCTGTTTTTTTTGTTGTTTTTTTTTTTTGTTTCTTTCAATTAAACAGTATTAATTGTATTTACCCGTCTGAATATTCGAGAAATTTTGTAGAAAATATGCGTTCTACGACTGAAATTGACTCTGTATCCCTATACGGAAACCGACATTTGACCTGACGCGCTATACCATTTAGCTACAGAGTAGAATCTGGTTATAAACGCACAATCTTCGACGATTTTTCTCATTCGATTATTTCTACTCACAGAACGTATCTTAACGTAAAGAATGACAACATGTAATGAAATGAATTAAATCCGACAATTATTAAATTTTAAAAAAAAACAAAGCGTTTAATTAAATAAATTGTATCTGTAAAAATAAACAAAAATATATCTGCTTGTCAGAGTTTCCTGGTGTAAAAAAATTGACAATTGGATAATTTTATTCTCCTCAACAGAGTTTTACTGCATGAAACTGAGTAACAGATTTTCATAAGTATTTAATAGTCTCATATTAATATTATTAAAATATACTATATTTAACTCTGCAGAAAGTGGTATTGAGCCCTCAGTTTATTTTATATCTTAAGCTTTAGATTACAGCTTACATTTTATAATTTGCTTATATCTTCATCTATCTATCTATCTATCTATCTATCTATCTCTCTCTCTCTCTCTATATATATATATATATATATATATATATATATATATATATATATATACTACGTAAAATTGCGTCACACTCCAAAGAAAAAAATCTTTGAAGAAAGCTTCACCCTCTTTAAGTGGTAAAGGCGTAAGAAGTCTAAAAAGACTGTCTGCTTGGGGTTTTCTTATATTTCTCTTTTTTTTTTCGCCTTGATCTCTTTAGGCTTTTCTGAGTACAAGGAAAGGAGATCTCAACCAAGATGCCGACGCCTGAGATGTTTAAATTGGGGTTTAAAGGGAACAAGATAATTATGTTTTCGTTTCTAACCAGAAGAAAATTAATATCATTGCCAGATGCGCAATTTGAAATGATAATTTCTCGTACATATATATGCGTTCACCTGTAAGTGCTTGCGCACCCGCCTGTGTCTGTGGAGGTTTGTGTTTGTGTGTTTCTTCGTATGTAAAAAACTTAGGTTATATTTGATATGTTTAAGAGTTTATTAGTAACATATACGAAGGTTTTATATCGGTAAGTACTTTTTATAGACACTAACACACACACACACACAACAATATATATATATATATATATATATATATATATATATATATATATATATATATTAGGAGATCAGTTGATTCCGCTTCCTTGGTTTCAACCTTAATATATCCTCAGGTGATTTTTATCAATAATAAAAAACGAAAAAACAATCAACACTATTTTTTTAAAAATAAATAAACAAACGCACAGCGTTCGGTGTAATAGAAAGGGAGGAGGAAGATGTGAAGAAGAAGAAGAAGAAGAAGAAGAAGAAGAAGAAGAAGAAGAAGAAGAAGAAGAAGAACAACAACAACAACAACAACAACAACCACAACAACAATATCAACAAGTGGGAGGAGGAGAATACAAGTGTATTATAAATCTATCGGTTGGGGTTAATTGAAATGTATATGCTTTTTTAACCAACCTCATATGGACTCAAGAGAATTTTTTTGTATGTATGCAACGCCTCATGGCTTCGGATCTCTGGTTCAAAATGTGCTTTTTTTAGATTCGGAAATGTCATTATTGCTAATTTTTTCTTTTGGCAGAGTTTGTAGATTTTATTGTGATTGTTGTAAGGCTTAGCATTTTTTTTTAAATTTCCCAGCTTGCAATTGGTTCCCCGCTGTTTCTTCTTTTAAATTCCACACAAAGTTAACTAGTTTGATGGAGATCCTAAGATTTAGTAGCTTGAATGACAATCTACTGGTGTACCATCTTCGTTTGAAAGAACTTTCAGTATATCCTATGTACATTTTATTCTGATAATTATATATATATATATATATATATATATATATATATATATATATATATATATATATATAATACAAATTGTTAATTCCTACTGATAATTCCAAGGAGGTCATTAATCGAAAGCGAACTCAATGTAAGTAACAGAAGAAGAAGAAGAAGAAGAAGAAGAAGAAGAAGAAGAAAAGAAAAAGAAAAGAACTTTAAATATATTCATGAAATAAATTATAACCGAAATGAATTTTTAAGCATTGTCTTTACTTATTATATATATATATATATATATATATATATATATATATATATATATATATATATATATATATATATATATGAGGGCTTATCCATTTACAATCTCGTATACACACAATAAAAATTGATAAAATTAATACAATCGTACTCGTTTATATGGTGGTGCAATGGTTCCTGGAAGTGAAATTGTAATTGATGATTCGTGTTTTAATTCCGGCTGCCACTTCTGAAGAATACTTCGCCCGGAAAACTTTTGGGAGATAATCTCTTATAATCTGTTCTGTAACAGGTAGACCACTCTGATTGACGAAGAAAAGAACCGATAAATGAACATTTTATCATAAGCTATTACCCATCTAAACAACCTTGACAACGAACTATGAAGATTATTATTTCAAATTGACTTCCGATCTATTCTATGATATAGAAAACAATACTATATGATATTTATTGGTTACGCATTCTGGCCTCCCGTATTAAGTAATGAAATATTTTATTGTAAGCATTATTCCTGATGTGCTCTGATAACAATACTTAATTTTTAAGTAGGAGAGATCAGTGTACTAATACATTTATTTTCTTTACTTTCTATGATTTACATTAGGTTTCTTAGGATAAACTTACTTTTACTTACTTAAATACAAAATCATTTCCCACAAGCGACAATAGCGTTAATGGTATAGATAACGTCCTAGATTATTCATGTAGAAAATCTAAACATATGCAATTTCTAAATTACTACAATATTGCTGTTATGTTTAGCGAGCAGGTAAATAAATCTATTGGCATTTAATTCCATGCTTATCTCCCTGCCTCTGTGCTCGCGTGTGCAC
>CAHIKZ030005641.1:1325000-1380000 GCA_903632075.3 Acanthosepion pharaonis
TAAAGTGTACTGGCACAGGTATGTAATGAAAATGGCTGGTTGTTCAGGTGTACGTACCTATGTGCATTTCTTTTATAAGTGAGTACATATGTGGACATTGCTTTCGAAAATAGGGATTAGGGAAAGTATGAATGATTGTTTGTGCAAACACAGGACCATTTATTTGTACATGTTTAATGAACAGTGTCATATGAGAGAAATATTGGCTCGGGATATACCACTGTCTCTTTCACTTTCCTTCCTTTCTTTCTTTCATTCTTTTTTCTTCTTCTTCTTCTTCTTCTTCTTCTTCTTCTTCTTCTTCTTCTTTGCCCTTCCTGCCATTATTATTATTATTATTATTATTCAAAAAGCACATGCATTCTTCCTTGTCCTTCCCGCCATTATTATTATTATTATTATTATTATTATTATTATATATATATATATATATATATATATATATATATATATATATATATATATATATATATATATATATATATATAGGTAGGATCAAATAACATAATGAGAAGTCACGTATACTTTCTTAATATGTATATATAGAAAAATTGCAAATTAAAAAAATAATAATGTTTTTTATGAAAGTATTTATTTTTTTATATATATTTGATATTTCAGATCGACCTCAATAAATTTAAGTTATTTCTGAAGAAAGACTGAGGTCGATCTGAAATATCAAATATATATAAATAAATAAATACTTTCATAAAAAAAACATTATTATTTTTTTTAATTTGCAACTTTTTCTATATATTGATATATATATATATATATATATATATATATATATATATGAAATATATATATGATATATATATATATATATATATATATATATATATATATATATATATATATATATATATATATATATATATATATATATATATATATATATAAATCTGTCTCGCTATTTTTAATTATTTCACCGCAAATAAGAAAATAATGCCACTAGGACGCGGGGGTTTCATGTAGTGAAAGCAAATGAGAAGACTTTAGTATGGAGGTGTAAGAAAACACAATAAATGAACTGTATTCGGGATAGTGATTGAAACTGCATTTATATTTTGAAGACACTAGTTAGTGATCGTGTGACCAATTAGGTTTAGTGAATTGTTCTCCTCGATGGTAGCATCAGCTATGCTAATGGAAGCCAAATACGGTTCTTTAAGATGAGGCGTTACAATTAACAAACAACTACTTGTCCCAGTTAACAACAGAAGGCTAGTAGATTTGAAATTTCCCAAGGTAACATCCACACAAATGTTCGTAAAAAATATTTTGTATGGAATCTCGAGAATGAAACAGACACATAAACCTAGCTATATCTGTAGTACGTGATTACACTGATTGAAGAACTGGGTTAAAAACGTTACATCAACTCTTATGGCTCCGTATTTTTGGTGGCCAAGGAAATGGTCTATATTTCTTTGCTAATATCAGAGCCTCTTCGTCCCATCCATCTATTTATCTACCTATCTACCTATCTACGTTCACCTATCACCTGGTTCACACGCCTACCCCGTCTGTTGAACAAAAGAGAATATAGGTTTATCCATTTTGTCTTGTTTAGGACTGGGTTTCCAGTTACATCTCATCGTTTTTCACTGACATGAGTCTTCGTGGCATTATCACCTTTGTAGGTACGAAATGATTAAAAAATCTATTTATCTATCTATATATGTATCTATCTCTAATGCATATATATTTATACTTACTGACCTCTTCCGTTTTTTGGTTATTTAACTACGAAAAATAGTACTTCTAAAAATACGTCTTTATAATTTCCTTCGAAGTGTTACTTATGCATTGCTCCCATAGGCAGCGGCAAATGTCCGTACTACATTCGTTTCTTTCTTGATATTCAGTAAGGTTCGTTTAGATATCAAATTAAAGGCCAAATAAAGAGAAATAATTGCTAGGTAGATTGTATTTTGACCAGCTTCCAAGTAACGAGGATCTATCTGCCTTAAAAACTTTTGTCGCCTTTTTTTCTCGGGTTCGATCAGGTGGGATATACGCAACTAAATTAGATTCGAAGCAAGTCTGTAGACATCTTAATCTTGAAAAGGATAGGGAAATAATGTAAGCTGTACGCATGCGTACACAGCGGCTAAGTTATTAATACGTCATATTTGCTGCAATAAAAGAGATGTTGCATTTTATACAAAGCGCATCTCTCCTCTGTGGTTACTGTAAATTCTGTACTGCCCCACGTGTTTTCTGGGGTTACGGTTCATTGCAATGTATCTCTTTGAGTGAGATTCTCGTCTTTTGCTTCTAAAACATGGAAAATAAAAAGAACGGATGCTGAGATATTTTTAGGTTTTTAGAAGTTGTGGAAAAGGAGGAGAAAGAGATGGAAAAATTTATTAGAATAGCGAAGAAAAAAAGAGTACGAGGGAATATATATATATATATATATATATATATATATATATATATATATATATATAGAAAGAGAGAGAGAGATAGATAGATAGATAGATAGATAGATAGATAGATAGATAGATAGATAGATAGATGAACCTATGTCTCACTGTTTTCCGCTTATTTCTATGATAGTAAATAAGTAATCTCCGTAACATTACCATTTTTGTGGTTCCACAATTCTCGGGTAGCTATTTTCTATTCTTGGTGTTCATTACAGTCTTCGACAGACGAATGCATGATCTGATATGATATAATTACAAACTATGAAGAGTCTGTCTCTTCGAATGATAACGTTTGTCGAAATTGCGGTCTTTCGTCGAAAAGTTTTTATACCAGAAGACTCTTGATGTAGCTACGGTCTTCAATTGCAGTTGTCTTTTCAATGATTGCCCCCGGAAAGATCATGAATTTATTCGTAATTTGTTCAACTGGTATGCGTCTTGTGTTTACATGCTGTCTCAGTTGCATAAGAACCTTACAAAGATGTTTTACACAACCGATACATAATGGATATATACTTGAGTACATACATAGGCATATTTACCGATGCATAAGAGGAGACAGGGAAGGGGATAGCTTGTTTGCCTTGACTTGTCATAAACATTTCCCGCTGTAATCAGCAGTTAGGGTTTGAAATGAGGGCATAATTCAATTGGCAAATTTCTAAATTACACAAACTAGACAAAAAATATGAATGTTGCCAAAAGACAAAAATAAGATAATAAGTATAAAGGTCGATCACAGTACTTTCACAAGACAAGAAGTCTTCGAAATAATGGTGCTCGATATCAAGAGATAGAGCATTAATAATAATAAATATAATTATATATGTTCAGTTATTTCGTCTCTACTTTTAATTTAACAAGACAACTGAAGAGTGGATGTAATTGAACGAAACTTATATTAGAGAGAAGATAAGTTAAGAATTCATTGTATTTACTATTTTATAACGCAGATAGACACACACACACATACATACATAAATACATATATATATATATATATATATATATATATATATATATATATATATATATATATATATATATAATTTAAATAAAAACAGACCACTTTAAGGTTCCATGTAATAAATTATTTCACCACAGACCTTTTAAAGGACTGCGGATCATCAGATTTTATTTCCAAAGGTTGAAAGTTTTTTTTTTTTTGTTTCAACCTTTAAAGGGGCTGTGGTGAAATAATTTATTACATGAAACCTTAAAGTGGTCTGTTTTTATTTAAATTATTTGCTCTGGATTTACATTGAGCTCTCTGGATTTTATCATCCTTGGGTCTACCCATACGGATTACCTAGTTTTTCATAAACTATATATAAATATATATATATATATATATATATATATATATATATATATATATATATATATATTAAATGCAATCATATTATAATTTGAATCAACGAAAAAACCGTTAAAATTTTTGTTCCTCTCTACAGGGCTAGCAACTCAAATACGTATAATCACTAAAAAATATAATAGTAATATATATATAAATATATATATATATATATATATATATATATATATAGACTGAACGAAAAAGATAGATGTTGTTATTGCATCTGCCACTAGTGTTGCTAATGTTGTTGCTAGTGCTATCAGTGCTACCGCTGCTGTTAGTGCTCATTGTTGATTGTTATATCTTGTTGCTACTGTCATGTTGTTTATATTGCTGTGGTCGATGATGATGATGATGATGATGATGATGATGATGATGATGATGATGATGATGATGATGATGATGACAAAGACATATTATTATTATTTATTTATTTATTTATTTACCTCGACACTTTGAAGAGGGTGCTTGGACAGCAAGGTACGGGATGAAATACATAGATAGATAGATAGATAGATAGATAGATAGATAGATAGATAGATAGATAGATAGATAGATAGATAGATAGATGGCTAACAAATACGAATAGACATAGATGTACACTGCCTGAAAGATATAAACACCTGAAAAGATTGCGCCAGGAAGATTTCCCTGTGGTTTTCACCTCAACAATTGGGAATTGAAAATCGTAGATACGAAACAATTGCGTATATTTAAATATCTGTGATGTGTTTTAACAGATGAAATTTGAAGGCCTATTGAGATAACCAAGGAAGCATTCCAAAAGCTAGAGAGTACTAAGAAAAAATTCTTTCAAAACAGAAAAGACTTCTAAACTGCTACGTGATATATCTCCTCCTGTATGTCAATAAGTTCTGAACAATCTCCTCAAAGATAAAGAGGAGATTTGAAATGTGGTTCTACAGACGAATACTGAGGATATTGTGTACAGAACATCTGAGCGACGACGAAGTTTTGGAGAAAATGGAAGCAAAAATGAAATTAATACATAACATCACTAACAGACAGCTGAATTTTCTGTGACGCGTAATGAGGAAAGAGGCTAGGAAAATCTGATACACACAGATTGATGCCAAGTATGACAGAGAAAAACAACGCATAACATAATTAGTGAGCTTGAGCAAATGGATGGTGGAACAGGGTTTATGAGAAATAACAGAAGTTTAATAAGAGCTGCAAGGAATAGAAAGTTGTGCAAAATCATAATCGTCTACGTCCTGAGGGGACATAGCAGAAAGAACTTGGGAATTAATGGACCAATAATGATGTAAATGTTCACAAAGAAAATAATACAGTAGTCAGGAATCATACTTATTATAAAACCCAGGTTGTGTGTATGTGTGTGTCTGTTCGTTTATATATTGGATCGGATTTCCTATATTTTTCAACCGATTTCAACAAAACTTCACAGGACCACGTAAAATTACCTTGCGGTGGTTCTGACAGCGCCAAAAATTGGAAAAACACAATTGTTTTTGCACAAAATCAATTTGAACACATGATTAAGAAGCATCGCTGTCGAGAATGGAAGGGGGACAACTCATATCGAGTTATACTCATTATAAAACCCAGGTTGTTTGTGAGTGTGTGTCTGTATTCGTTAATATATGGGATGGGTTTCTTACATTTTTCAACCGATTTCAGCAAAACTTCATTTTTTTTTTTTTGGCAGGTAGTGTTTCTTATTGTCTTGAACACTTTTTCTTTATTTTTACATTCAGAATGCTTTAAAAATTCCATTTACAAGATTATTGTTTATAATAAAATTCTATTCAATCGGTAGACTCATAACGATTGAAAACAATGCTTTTGTTTGAGTTTGGATTTGACCAATTCGTAAAAAAAAAAAAAAAAAAAAACAAACAAAAATAAAACTAATTAAGACATGCGTGTCCGTCAACCTTAAACAATAATCTTTGTCAATTTTATTTTTCAGTCTTTATGATGGTCGATACTTGATCTATCTCTTATTGTTACATCCCCGGGCAACGCCGGGCTCTACTGCTAGTGCAGTATAAATTGAACGGCGTTGGAAGGCTTGCCAAAGTGTCAAACGTTGCAAAGTGCGACAATAGTTAAGAGTGTATAGAGAGCCATGATTACCCTGTTCCTGAATGGAGACAACAAGTAGAAGAGTCAATAACACGATGCAAAACTTGTTTTAATGAACAGAAAACACGATCATTTTCAACTGTCACCAAATATCCAAAGCTGTTAAAAACAGTCATATTCACAGGTACGTATATTTCAAACGAGACCGTTTTCGAAAATATAGTCTTGAGATCGCAAACCTTCATAAATCGATATCAGCTTACCCGGAGCTATAAAAACAAACAAGAACACAGATGGTTTTTAATAATAACAAGAGGGTGGATTTAACAAAGCTCTTGAAAGATGTCTTAGAACGCCCGCAGATAAACATCGTCCATGTTTTCATCTATCAAACATGGTGAGGAATATATTTTGGTGGAGGCTTATGTTAAGGTAATCTAACACCTCTGCATTTTTAAAAATGTCATTTCACCCTAAGCAAAGCAAATAAAGCCACGAAGAGGCAAGGGATTACTGAACGTGAAAGAATATTCACCAAAAATAAAACAAAATTAATTAGAGAAAACAAAAAACAAGAATAAAGAAGATGGAAATTAATGATTGACATTGCATTTAAACATTTGAATTTGATTGGAAAGCAAGAAGACGGAAGAGAATCCCACAAGTGAGAAGTTCGAAAGAAGAAAATTTCTGCATAAAACCTAAGATTACACCTAACCAGTTCACCTATAAAATGATGAAATCTAGCTACCAATCTATTATTCTGCTTAAATTAATAAAGTCGAGGTGCCAAAGAAACAATATTGGTCAACAGGGAAATTATCATGAATTTTTTTATAGAAAACGCCAAGAGAAGTTAATGCTGTATTGTTCCTTCTTTTAGGATGTTCTCTTGAGCGACAATCTCAATTAATACACTGTTGTACATCTTCTCTATCTCATCTTCTTCCAGCCGTGTATCGAAATGGTTTTCGTAGCGAAATGTTTGGGGTCGGAAGTAAAAGAGAGACATCAATAAAGTGAATTTTAACTCACTACTTTATTAAACACGTCGACGTGTACATTTTCTAACTAGTTAGTGGGGTCGCTCTATTACTCTCACTGGGAAGCAAGATCCTAAACACGATTAACACATCTACATTCTTCGACATGTAAAACTTAACTCATTGAAACCCCTTTCTACACCCATTCTACAACATTCCCGGGTTTGCTTTAGCCTTCCTTTGTTTCTATCTGACCTCAAAGGTCAAAATGATGACGTCAGAGGAGAAATACAATGCTCTAAAAATATTAGTCTGTTAAACTATTATTTAACACTAAGTGGGAAAAGTGAATTGAAGTCGAGATGCAAAGTCAGAACCAATAACATTGCAGATTCTTCTTTTGGATTTTTATCAAATGCATAGTAAAAGTACCAGGCTAGATATGACAGCAATATTCAAGTTCTTATCGAATAAAAATGTGTAAGATATATTTTGACGAAAAAAATTGTCTAGCATGACACAGTGAGCCAAGTTTCCTAACTGAAGACCTAGCATATTAGTGGAAAACGTTAGCCATCAAGTAACAAGGAGTTACTCGCCTGGAGGTTAGCATCAGCCATACTGTTGGAAGGCAGGAATGTTTATTAAGACGATTAATTGAGAGCAGTTTCGTTTTAGAGGCGTTAAAATTAACAAAACATTACTTACCTCCATTCACAAGAGATTGAAGATAATTTATAAGATCAGCTGCGGATTCGGCCTTATCGAATGTGTCAGGCCGCCTTACCAAAGACAGGAGTAAATTGTTGTCTCCTCCGTATACTATCGAGAACTAATAATATCAGGAAGGTCGTTGAAGAAAACTATGAAAAGAAAAATTGTCTAGCAAAACACAGAGAACCAATTTCTTAACAACAAACCGAGAAATTGATTCAGTAAGATCTTTCCTCCTCATATCAGCGGAAAGCGTTAGTCTAAACTAGCGTAGTGAGTCACTCTCCTGGGGGTTAGCATTAGATGATGGAAAGTAAAAAAGTACACTCAAACAATTAAAAGAGAATAGTTTTGTTTTGGAGGTATTAAAATTGACAACTCATTTCTTGCCCCAGTTAACAACAGATTGTTGTTCATTTTTTATATCATATTATACTGCTCTGCATCACATTTATTTTACCAAACATTTATTTTACAGGTTAAACATTCAACCATTTTTGAAATTATGATGAAGTTTCAGAGATGGACGTCCAAAAGAAATTGTTTGAAGTCTGTCAATCTGGGAAAATTATCAGAAAACATTCAAACGTTTTGGCATAAACTGATCGACTGCCTTATCCATCGTTCAAAAATACAAAGAAATAAATTTGCTTCCCTGCTGATGTCTGTGAGCTCGATTCGTTCATATCGAAAGGGTGAATAAATTACAGGTCAATTTTCACTGAAATAAGGTGTAATGAATATCCAGTTTCGAAGAACATTTGAACAAATGCACACGTATCAACAATTGTTCGGACACTGAACAGATAAGGACGTGAAATCCATGACTGGTCGCGCAAAAAAATACACTAGTGAAAAGATTCGCTAAAATTTTCTTGAATAATAATGAATGATAACTGGAATGCAGACGAAATTTGGTCAGACGAAAGAAAAATTGATCTTTTAGGATATCATCATTAAAGCTACATTTGGAAAAAACTGCACACGATATAAAATGGCTGCCCAGTGTAGCATTGTAATGGACATATCATTATATAGTGGGGTGCGTTAGCATAGCAGGTAGCAGGGAAAATAGCCAAAATTGAACGGGAAAATGGATTCGTTGAAACATCAATGTAGCCTTTCGAAAAATCTTATCATAGACGACGATGACCCGAACTATCCTAAAAGTTAAATGGAATGACCTTCTCAATCGCATCACTCGAATCCAATATATTTGTCATGAATTGAAATAGCTGTTCATGAATTGAAATCATCCTATCTGAACGATTTAAAATGATACTGTACAGAATTGCCGAATATCCCAATGGAGTGAATCAGAAGCAATATGGAAAGCGAGAGAAAATATTTATTAGCTATGATGAGTGTCAACGGAGATTGAACTAAGAATTGGTCAGGGGGCGTGGATATTTCTGCAAAAGCCATGACACTACAGTACTGATGATTATATTAGACTGAGTGATGAGTAATTTCCATTTTGGACCAATTGGTAAATATATCATCGTAACGAACCTTTCTTTAAATAGATTGTTCAACAATGTTCAACGCAAATGTTAAAGGATTGCCAAGGATAATTTTCCATAAGCGACTCGAAAAGCTCGACAACCGAGACCAAAAGCTAATGTTGCGCCTGTGGTTTGATCGTCATTTTGTGTACTTAATGCGTATTGAAACAATAAATGCACACTTATACGTCCATCAGATGCAACGTGTCGATAAGTGCTTGATCGAAAAGCAACCCGTCTTCATTAAAAAGAAAGATAGTCTCGTCAATGAGAACGCAAGAACGTCCACATCAAAAATGACTCAGGAAAAGATTTTGGAACTCGATTGGTCTGTTCTAAGCCACTTGTCATATTCACCTGACCTTACATCAAACAGTTATTGCTATTTCAAATCGCTTCAAAACGCTTTGCTGAGGAAAACCTTCTTCAATGAAAAAATGTTCCCATCAAAACCGGAATTTTAATCAAAATGTGTCGAAGAGATACATGATAAGTGGCATCAAGTTCATTGCAAATGATGAGGAATATGGAACTAAATAAAATATAATTGCCCTTAATTTTTTTTCAAGAATAAAGTAACTAAAAAAACAGAAATTATTTGTGACTCAACGTAATGGAAATAAAATAATATAACTTTTCTCATGAGAAATATGAGCAAAATGTTTTACCTTTGAATCATGTCATTTATGTCTGTTGATAATGAAAAACACTGATGCTCTACACAGATATGAACACCTATTGCATATGCTAAAGGTGTAGTAACACTGCGACGTACTTTAGATGATGGAAAGGGGTTCGGTAAATATCTCAAATTAAATTAGGAATCATTAATCAGAAAATATGCGGTAAATAATACATATTCGCATACTTTTGAGCATATATATATATATTATAATTATTATTATTATTATCATTATTAGTATTATTATTAAGTGGAGTTTTCTTCGTATTTTATTTTATCAGTCCAGTGGTATTTGTTTATCTCTCATACAGAAAGCTACCCTACTCTTACTCCTAGGCATTTATACAGTATATGCCTTAGCTATGCTAATTAGACAGTAATTTACATATCACTATATATTTTATATATATAATGCATATATTTTCACATACACACGCACACAAACAAAACACACACACACACACACACATATATATATATATATATATATATATATATATATATATATATATATATATATGCGTATGTGTCAAAATATATAAAATTTATTATAGTTATTTTCTTGCGTATCTTGCCATATCTTATAATAATCCAATGTAATTAGCGTTTAAGCAGGAAATAAACACACGTAAGCTGTTTTTATTAATATATTGTGTAATAACACTACATTTCCAACGTTTTCTTTTTCTCCAAGATGGCCGCCAAATCCTTAAAAATTCAAAATTATATCATTTATTATTTATCCGAAGCGAAGTTTACCTTTTAGTAGTATTAGGTGTGCTTGATAACATATCAAAAGCTTACGACAGCCTGACTTCCGAAAAGTTATGAACATTAAAGATGAAGAGTGGCCAAATTAATAAAAATACTCATTATTCTTGCAATATTTATCCTAGACAAGGTTTCTAGGGTCAAGTATTTTTATAAAAGTCTGGAAGGGTTTACTTTCAAAGTTGGCGCCCAAGATATATTTTAATGTTTTTATGCGGTAATTTTAATCATTTCTAAAATGTAATTAAGAGAATTTTTTTTTCAGAATACTTCCTTGCTACACTGAGGAACTTCATATTAAATATCCTCGACTTTCTTTTGCTTCCTTGTTTACAAGTGAAATCAATGTGGCTGCTTTTGGCAAAGTCGTAGTTTTACTTCACAAATCTCGTTTATTTTTAAAGAGGTCTGGTTGCGATGTAGTTACTACATTGCAACCAGACCTCTTTGAAAATAGTTCCACTCATTACTACTAGAGCAATCAACTATCCCCGTATATCAGGAAAATCATAATTTATTAGATAGACAAACTAACAAATTACAAGTGAATACGAGACGAAGCTTTTGCTGGTGAAAACGTTCAAATTTTTTAATGTCGCGATGATATAGAGTTTAGGTTTCGCAGCCATATAGCAAAGTTGACAACATTATAGACCATAATTTTTGTTGTTAAGTTCAGACTTTGTTGTTGATGACGCATATGATTAGCTTTCTAAATTACCTGTGTGCAGCTTCAATTCTATGTTCTACATTTTTTCTGGAGGACATTTGTTTAATAAAAGGCAGCTTAATATGGAAACATTTGTTTAATAAAAGGCAGCTTAATATGGAAACATCTCTACTTGTTTGAGGTGGTAATATTAAAGATTGGTAAGATGGTGTTGGGAGCTAGTTGTGCAAGGATCTTGAGTTTCTTGGTCTTTTAAACCAGCAGAAGCTTCGTTCAATTTTGAACATAAAACTGAAATACTATTTGACAAAGTCTTGGAATGAGCCAACAGTCAGATTATCGAATCGAATAGCTTATCAGGAAATATCGTTTTCGATGGCTAGGACATGTAGCAAGAATTGACGAGTCAAGATTTCTACGTCAACTCTTATTCGGTGACTCACTTCAGAGAAAATGTCACGGCGTTACGCTCTTCGAAGATACGAAGAGAACATTGTAATCGACTAGACTTGAGCCTAAATCGTTTGAAACACAAGCCCAAGATTTGGTAGCAACTGGCGGTGTTCCATCACCAACGGGACCAATAATTTGCGATCAGCAAAAGAGAAAATAAATTCTTGGATACGATATAAATTCGACGACTACGACAAAAGAATGCATATAATATTTAATGAAACAAAAAATTAACAAATTAAAGAAAAAAATATATAATATTTAATATGATTTTTTTATTTGGTCAAGCTAGCTCGGACATTCTATCATGCCAAACGTTACGATTCTGCATCAAGTTCGGAAGGTCATTAGGGTAGCATTCTGTGTCAAAACATAGTTGACCAATGTATACGGTTGCCTGTCTTGTGTCCTGGCTAGGTGTCCCGAGCCGTAAATCACTCACGAGTTCTTGTTTTGCTCGCCAGCTTTGCCTTGCAAAGCGCATTCTCTGTTGATGTTAGATTGTAGTCTATAGAGCTGTGATTTAGTTGGATATTGTTTCCAAGAAATATTTAGTATAACTCTCAGTATTCGTGTCTAGGTTCCATTAAGCTTAAACTCAAGGATTTTAGCTAATGTTCAAGCAGTGGCACCATGCATTAAAAGCTGCTCTACAGTGGCGAGAAAGAAGCTCCGTTTGAGGTTGTCTGGTAGATCAGATTTCCAGATTACATCCATTTTATTCAAGGCGGCCCGGGCTTTATCTATGCAGATTTTCACATCCTTTTCAGTAGAATTTAGTTAGCTCCCTAGGTGTGTAAAAGATGCGACAGATTTTATTGATTTTCCCGCTCTACGTCAATGCTTCTAATATGAAATGCAACATACAAAACATGATCTGTTAAAATACAATGTTTTACATGAAGATTCGATCATGAACTGTGTTTTTTAACCTTAGCAATAACGCAATTTCAATATTCCTGCAGGAAAAGAGATTCATACCTATTAATGGTATTTGTACAAAACCAAACATAACGTCCTAAGACGGAACTTGAACTCTCCATTCAATCACAATTTCTCTATCTAAAAGCTCTACGCTAAGCGCCTATATCAAATCTCCATGGCTGATCGTATTGACTGAATTCAAATAAGATTTCGATATGGAGTTTAATATGTTCTCCAAATCGATTAAAAATCCCCATAGCTTGTTTATTTATAACGAAGGAGCTTTTTCAGCCGTTTTAATAGAATGTGGTTTTCTTGATAAAATGTCAAAAGTTTGCAAAAATCTAATGAAAAGCTATAGTTTTCAAGATGGCCGCCATTACATCATTCACTAATTACTCAATCTAAATAAGGATTTCGGACAAAACTTCATCTATTTGCTTTATATCTTTGCTGATGATTCAACTCAATAGTATTTTAACACTCAACATTTTTACCTTTTTAACGTAAGATATTAGTAAATTTTATTTAAATCGTAATTTGTTTGACAACATTATTTAAGTAAAATATTTTTCGTTTTATCGAACGATTTCAATCATGGATTTAGATTTAGAAAGACAAATTCTAGCCCAACACATTAAATGAAGCTAGTATTACACATTCTGATGGAGGTAGGAAGGAGTGATGATTATTTAGGCTTTTGGGGTTAATATTCTGGGCTGATATGAAGTGGAACGATTATATTGAATCCATTGCTAGGTCTGCTGCTACAAGAGTTGATTCAATGTGTCGTGATAGAATTTGTCTCTCTTGAATCTTACATATTTATAAGTCTATCATTCGTCCATGCTAAGAATATTTCTGCCACATATGGTCCGGTGTTCTTGTTGTATATTTAGATATTCTTGATAAAATCCAAAAAAAAAAGAATATTATTGGCCCAGACCTGTCGTCACGCCTTCAATTACTTTCCCACCGCTCAATGTAGCTTCCCTCTGTCTGTTCAATAAATACTTTCACGGTAATTGTTAGCTGTGGTACCTAGACTCTATGAATATAAGCACCGTACTAGATAGGTGGCAAGGTTTTATCAATTCGCGGTTAAATTGGATAGATGTAACTTGTCTATACTAACATTTGTTTCTTCACTTGTGGAACTCTCTTCCAGCTCCATGTTTTCCATCCAACTTTTGTCTTTAAAAATCGTTATATACTGTCTTACTGATTACTCTTCTCCATTGTTCCCGCTCCTTAATAATGTTTACCTTTTTTTTTTTTATTCTTTTCACACTCAGTAACCCCTTTTTCTTAGCGGCTTTACTGCCTTGCACGGGAGGGGGAGATAAGATTTAAAAAGTTCTAAAAATGATTTTTAATGTCACCACTCGTCTAGATTAAGCAACAGGGACATATATCTTAGAAATCCATCCCTACTTTTCCTATATTTTTTATCGACATTCAGAAAAAGTTTCAGCGGTGTCTGATGATCATGTGATTGGCTAGTTCCATCGCAATCAGTTTTGTTCCATTAGTTTTGTATTCCCCACTTAATGGGGTGGTAAATATCGATGCAATTTCACTGCTGAAGCTTTGGATTCAAATTTTAAGAGCGTTGCTTCGCTGTTGCAGTGTTTGATGGAGAAAGAGCTAATATAAGGCCTCCACTTGCTAACGATTTAATCACTAAGCATCGGTATACCGTATAACACTATTTTTTGCACCTAGCAAAGATTTCAGTTCCGTAGACTAAACATTTCGACGCCGAAATCAGAACGCGCATTGGATTAGCAAAAGATTTCTTCTAAAAAAAGAAGTCAATCACTAAGAAATAGGAAAATGGCGTTAGAAACTAAGAAAAGAGTGAAGAACTGTTATGTAATATCAACCCTCCTACATTGCAGATTTCTTCACAGATGAACGGAATAATGAAGGTAACTGAAATGTTGTTCTGCAGAAAGATGCTGAGGATACCATGGACGGAACGCGTAAGCAATCAAAAACACTTAAGAAAATGGAAATAAAAAAGAAAACTTTTACTAAACATCTGAAAGTTGGACGCATAATGAATCAGTATGGCTTGGCGAATTTGACACTGATAATATATACGAGAGGGAAGTCGGCGCACAACTAAATGACGAGGTTGTGTGAAATGATGGCGGAACGGGGGTTGGTGTGATGACAGAAAGACAGACGTTAGTAAAAACGGTCAGCTTAATGGAGTGAACCTCCCAAGAACAAGGTCAAACAATCATAACAACAAAGGCCACTGAGTGAAACCAGACCTTGAGGTCTTGATAAATGACATTTTTAGGTAAAGCTGACAAGAAAAAGAACAACGTTTTCTATAAGACAGTGGCACCTAGAGCAGAAACACACAAAGAGGAACAGAAGACCACTCGCTGCCACACGAAAGGAAGATGCCCGTTAGACGAGTCGACACTCACCTGTACTTATGTTTGCCATAAAATACTGCGATAATCGTCTATTAGTTTTATTTTTGTGGGTGACGATCTGGCCACAAGCATTTGACTGGAAAAAAGCTGCACACTGAGAAAGAACTTGGTGTTTGGTCTGAGCGGCAACGCAACAAATTTACACAGCGTAAAGAAGAATTTGAAGAGAAACATTTCCTTTATACTTGCTCTATTGTCATGAGTACGAGAGTTTGGTGCAACTATATCCATGTTGAAACAGAAATTTTATTCTTATTTATTGTTATCTTTAATAATTTCCCGTTTCCATTGTCAACAAGACTAGTGCTGATATGATGTCACACATGATCATGGAATATAGAAAGACGATACGCTGCCTTTATTTCCCTGGAGCTTACTAAAGATGCTTGAATTTTTAAAGTGTCCCCTGACTGCTACGACACACCATAAACATATCTATTGATGAGAACGCCCTTGCTATCATCATGACCAAGAAATCAGTATCGGTTCGAAACACTATCGCCGGTTGATTGTTGTCAGATCTGACTATTATCGGTAATGTCGAAAATAGAAGATCAGCATCCGACTGTACTTATTGAGCTATAATATCACTGGATTATCACCCTCCTCTCTGGTCTTTTGAACAGGGGTTCAGGTTTCTCCCTTGTTTCTATTTCGAATTAGTTTTCCGGTTCCTTATAATGTCTCCATCTAAATTAGGAAATTTTATTTCTTATTTATTTATTTTCCTTCATTCCACTTTCAGTAGCCCATTGCATCTTAGTGACATTATTGCCTTGCTTGGGGTGAACCGATTAAAAATACCAATAATATCAAGATGTGTAAATGAAGCATGATTATGTGCAGGGATTTCTTAAGGAGTGCACTTTTAGTTATGATTGTTTGCAATGCAAATCTAGCATATAACATCGGACGTTTTGCGATTTGATCTTTTCTTTATCGATTTCGCTTAAGGAGTCTGTCTATATTTTCTGAGATGAGGTATTATGTACATTATTTACATCATCCACTGTGCCATCTGTCCTCAAAAACACATGGCACAGTTGATAAAGGCGTTGGTTAGATCCAGTGACAGGACCCAAAGTGTGTGAGTTCAATACACGGTTAAGGCAATGGAGAACTTTCAGAGGGAAATTAACAGGAGATAACTGATAACTGACATCCATCAAACATGGCACGTGGAACTAGAACAGTCTACCCCAGTGAGCGAAATAAAGGGTTCAGTTCGAAATTCTAACCACCTGAAGAAGGCCGGAGTGTACAACGGCCGAAACGTTGTGATAAATATGGCGACGAAGATGAGGACAATAGTCCGAATATTGTAAATAATGTTCGCTTAAGGAGTTGCATCCTAATCATCAAATGCAAATATAACAGAAAAGTACAGTTTTCTTTTTTATTTTAGTCATGTTCACAACGTTTTCATTTTGTCCTTTATACGTACCCAACTTCTTCAGGTGATCTTTGATTTCAACAAATATCACCAGAAATATCCTTTGTCAACCATGTAGAGTATCATCGACAATTCTGCTATGGCAATCAACCATGTTCTTCAGTGTTATCCCAGGAGAACGTCTGGATTTGTCCTTTGTCTGTCCGTCCAAAAATATGCGTGTTGTGCCGCGAATTCTAATGGAGGAAGGTTTTTATCTGTAGTTGTATTCAACATGCAAGTACTTCTGGCAAACATCCAAACCGAATATTTTGATGTGTCCTTCACTTCGTTGTTTGCCTCGCCTTTGCAAGGTAACTTAACTCTCATTTTCTTCAGAGAAAACCGACTAGTGCATAAAAAACAACTTCACGGTTCACTAACTTTTCTGTCATTATCGTAGTAGCTTTTCTTTGTAACCATTTCATTCTAAGCAAGGTAATACAGTCACTAAGCTGCAATAGGTTATTGAGTGTAGGAAATTTTAAGAAAAAGTAAACATTATTAGTGAGTGATAAGAATAAAAGAACGGGCATTAAGAAGAGCGAAGATAAATGATTGAATGTAAATTTTTGAAGATTAGATTTAACTAGAAAGCCCGAGTTCGGAAGAGAGTTCCACAAGCGAGAAGTGCGAGAGAAGAATCCGTATAGAACTTGCGGTTGCATCTAACTAGAGAAAATGTTTAAGTGTCATGTGTAACAAAGAGATAGTGTCACTATAGCCACTGAACAAATAAATCAAGATCGGATTTGTCCCTAGTTAACTGGCTTTCATAATTGGTTGACAGAATTCAGAGCGATAAATAATTCATTATTTTCCGAATTTCCGTCATTACTTTTCTAATAGTAAATGACAAAACTACATCTAGAGGCAGTTTTCTACCATTCAATATTGTTTTTTTACTTGGTTGCATCACTCAGAATACATAGCGATTAAATATGTCATTATTTTCTGAACAATTTAATTCTGGGCGCGGTTTTCTCCCATTCAATTTTAGATCTACCTTCATTGGCCGACTCATATTTTAAAGCGGTGAAATACTTAATTACTTTTCCAAGACTCTAATATAAAGAAATGCATAAGAAATACTTAGCTGAAATAGTGTATCCATAATCTGGCATTCCTTCCCTTTTTAGAAACTTCCTGACACAAGTGTTCATTTTTATCTGCAACAACAGTCTCTGTTAGTCCAGAAAGTAATGAAAAGATAAACTCTAATTTAGTGTGCATAGGCTCACAATGCGTAAGTACATGAAATGCCAGTGAACTATCTTTAATACTACGGTCATTCATCATATCACCTGGCGTTATGAAAAACCTTTTTAGAAACTATGTAATAGCTTGATAAGCGAATACGCCACCATAATCTTTTCTGACGATCGTATCGTGAAATATTCATCTATTGTGAACTGTTTATTTTCATTCCAAAACATTATGCGGTGGACTTGTGCCATTTATGAATGTAAAGATAAACAGACTTCGTATAGGCAAGATAGCCTGCAGCATGAAAGCAAAGACGCCATTGTTACAGAAAGATTATAAAAGCCATCAATTATCAGTTCTTTCTTCATCTATTAAGCTCTGCCTATATTTCTGAGAAGAGGTGTTATAACTATTTACATTATTTACATTATTCGGACTTTTGTCCTCATCTTTATTGTGATATTCCCAACGTTTCGGGTATTGTACGATCTTCAGACAGACAGAGAACATCACTGGAAAATAGGAAAACTTAAGGAATCTGCGCATATGCTACGCCACAAAAAATCTCCAAACTGGCCGAAGTATAGACATGAATACAATATGGGAACCATTAATACGGAGAGCTAGAGAAGTACAACAATAACAACAAATTGCAATATGAGCTCTGATGAAAATAATAATTATGTCCCCAAAATTTACACACTGATGTCTTTGAAGTAATCCAGTAACTTGACCCAAAGAGTTGTGAGAATTAAGTTACTAAATGTAAATAACGGAAACTGAAATATCCAGAAAAGGCACGGCACGTGGAACTAGAACAATCTATCCCGGTGTACGAAATAAAGGGTTTGGTTCGAAATTCCAATGTATATCATCTGAAGAAGGCCGGAATGTACAACGGCCGAAACGTTGTGAATATGACAATAAAGATGAGGACAACTGTCCGACCACTGTAAATAGCGTAAATATCTATTAAGGTGTTTGTAAATTAATTGCATTTCAAGTTAAATATTATTCATCAAAAAGGCAATCACTTTCATATTCAACGACGGAAGTCTAACAAAGAGGGACATTTCTCTAAACATTTCGATTTCACGTTTCTAGAAATGTGGGTTATTTCCGAAAATGTTTGAAAGAGAATTTCCAACTTCTTTCTAAAAATCGAAGCTAATTAAAATATTTTGGTTAAATGTAGGTGATAGGGAATAAAACCTCGTCATATCGTTCTTATTTTGTCTTGGGTGGGTTTTGTAAGCTGCGCCCTTGCATCGTCAAGTTGGATAATAGAGCTTTTCTATTTAGCAAACCAGTACATTTTTGGCGAGATGCTCCATCCAGCCGATGAAGATGCTCAGATGGTCCTTCTATGTTACACTATCTCGTAATGGACACGCCCTTTCACATTCCACCAGATAGAAAATAATGCATTATTTGGATGGAAACGCAGTCTTGGTGAACGCTGTTATGTTACCTACTATTCTTTGCTGTTTTGTTTTCTCTTTATGTGCAAAACACATTTTTCATCACCTGCAGCAATGGGTATCAGTAGAACTGCCACCAGGACAATTTCCGCCTGGACAATTTCCGCCTGGACAATTGTCCCCATTAAGAGAAAATTAAGAGAAAGTAGGGATAAATATAATAAAACAAATTACGGTTTTATTTTCATATTATATGTGTTATCTAATAAGAAGTATTATCCAATAATAAATGTATAGGAAGGATTATCTAATAATAAGATTTATTTAGTTTCGAATGTCAGGTCAAGTCAGGATAATCCCATAAAGATGTAGAAATTTATCTTTGTTGTTGAAGTAAAGGAAAATTTTAAAAAATGTTCCCTTTCCATTGTCCGAGTGCAGTTGCCCTCAGTGGATAATTGTACTCTGGGGACAATTGACCAGGGGTCAGTTGTCCTAAGTGGGCAATTCTCCAAATATCAGGAGGGCAATTGTCCAGGGAGGCTGTTCTATGACCGTAACAGTGCGATGCAAAGGTTGACATTCTTGGTTAAAGACTGCTTCAGATGGTGGAACTTTGTCTTCCGTTCTTAAATGAAATCTCACGAGTAACACCTCTTCAAGTTTTCCCAACTCGGTTAGAATGTTCGTGGACAGATTAAATGTTTTAAACAATGTAATGTGTAATTAAAATATGAGCCTATAATTCCAGGAAATAAGCTTACCCAATCATCATATGCAGCAGTGAACCTTTGGCGTATACTGACTCAGAAAGATCTTCCAATCCAATTCTTTTCAATGGCTCGCTTAGAAGATACGAGGAGGTGAAAATGAAAGATTTTTACAGTATTTACTTCATCTTACCTGGTGCACTCACGATGCCGTTTGCTTTAATATAAAGAGATAGATCAAATATCACTGAATGTAGAATTAACATATTTATGCAACAGTTCTTGCTAAAAGTCTCACGAATCCTTTAACTCATTAGGGTTATAGAGGCATAACATGTACAGCAACCATAACAGTAATATCTAAAGCAAGCTATCCTGACGAAGCTTCCAGCTAGTTTTCAATTCAGTTGTCCAACTCGACTGATTGTCACCTAAGTCTAGAAAACCCAGTCTGCTCTAATATTTAACCGATAGCGGTAGGGATTCATTGTCTTTTCCAAGGTCATTTGCTCGAGAGTGAAGGCCACAGACTAGTCAAATTTTAACTTGGCTCGGCGATACGACTTTCTGCATTAATATACTCGTTACTCTCCCCGCACATCGACAACAGCTTCTGTAGCCGATCTCTCCTCTGATCTAGCACTAACATTTTAATGAGGAAAAAAGAAGGCTGGTCACATTCAATGTCTCCAAAACCAAAATACTGACATGTCATCATCACCGATCCAGGACTTCCACCAATGGCGATGAATGGAGGTACCCTCAGAGAGGTCCCATACCATGAGCGCCTATTCGGACTCAACCTGGGCTTCAAATGGAACTTGTAGATACGATCCCTCTCTAAAGATTCTCGAAAAATGGTCAGTACCGCACATGCAAGTAGCTAATTCTTCTTGCTATCAGTCTGGTTGATTTAGAGTGAATATAAGATGTATACGAAAAAAAAAAAAACGTTGCCAACACATGTTTTATATCATTGGAAGCGGAATCTATATCCTGCAAGAATATTAAAAAAATCTCCTATCTCATCCACCTTGAGGAATTTTTTACGGCCATTTTCTTTGAGCACCACCTTGCAAAAACAGATGCTACAAGGTGAAACATGGTTCTTAGTCACTTGAGTATTTTGCACTTATAAGTGGTTTTCATGCACAGGTCATTTCGAATGTGTCTTACGAGTCATTCGAACATTATGATGCCAATTTCTAATATTTAGTAGTTGAGGTATTTTTTTCCGATTGTGCAATATAATATTCATATTCTTCATATTCTTATAGAGCAGATAGTATCAACTAATAGACAGCGTTCAAGAGGCAGAGACTTATTTGAACATGGACTTTATTTGGTCTCTTCAGGATCAGTGAACAACACACAGTACTGAATCTACCAGTCAAGTTCCACAAAACCATCAAAGTTTGAACAGCGATAGCAAACAGTTATTTCGTTCAAGTGGTACCAAGAGACTTCGAAACGAAACATCGAAAAAGTTTAAGCCTTCTTTTGAGCTGCAGTTTCCATATGTTCTTTCAGTTTCTATCAGTTGTGACTTACTCTGGCACTCTGCTTGTACGTTCTCCACTGAAAATTAGCCTTGAAACAGATGGAATGGTTTTATTCAAGATGTATCAACTGGATCGTACTTGCCACCTGCTAATATTACATTGCTTCTCATTATATACTTGAAGCCTTCAGATAACATTTGTACGTATTCTACGCTTTCATTTGTGAAAAGTCAAACTCAGCAGCGCGTAGAAGAGGAATGTGCCTCAGTGGAGAATGAAGCCGAGCTTCTAGTTATTGAAGAAACTCTTGAGAGTAGTATGTCTGATGTGTTTCAATATAGTTTCCGTGATGTGATGCAAGGCTTTTTGCCTGAAAATCTAGAACAGTCTGATGCGGACGAAATAAATGATTTGTATAATAAACTCCAAGTGCACGACATCAGTACTGATGACATCGGCAAATCTTCAGCTCCCGTGAAGCTGCAAAGAGTGCTCAATACTCTGATGCATAAACTCAGGATCAAATCAAGAATAACAAATTTATGGCCCGCCCTTACTGAGTATATCGACACTCTTTAGCTGTTTTTCGTACCGAAACAATTGATATCGTCGATGAGTTTAGTTTGACAACGTGAACGCTTTAGAGAACTCACTGAAAAGAAGTGTGTACGTTTGTTGATCTGGAAGAATGTGTAAAGACTGATGATCAAAATGTTTATGTTGACCCTAATTCTCTGATTTCAAGGGTTAGGGTTTTTCTGTTGGAAAGATGGGAAGATGTGTTTCCGTTCTTCAAATTCGAAATCACTCCATTTCCAACTTCAATTTTCAAGTAGATCCACATGAGAAAGACAAATAAATCCGTGCTGAAACATCATCTGACCACTGATGTACTTGAATCTCAACCACCAACACAATG
This sequence comes from Acanthosepion pharaonis, assembly GCA_903632075.3. Taxonomy (NCBI): domain Eukaryota; kingdom Metazoa; phylum Mollusca; class Cephalopoda; order Sepiida; family Sepiidae; genus Acanthosepion; species Acanthosepion pharaonis. The sequence goes on from CAHIKZ030005641.1 coordinate 1,347,214, forward strand.
TTTGTTTTAGATGGAGGTGCTCTCCTCCACCTATGATGACATACAATTACGAGTTTGCACAGTGTCTGGGCTACGTGAAGGTCAAACGAGATACTGAACGAAATTTAGTGACTGATGACGCAGAAATCCTTGTTCTTTTACTTCACACTTTTCACCAGACATGGCTGACATCTATATGCGATCCGAAGGAATGTAGTCTTGGGGAAAGATGAAGAAGCTGCTCAGAATCCGTGAAATGGCAAAGGCAAACAACTTTTTGCAAAGCTTACAAGTCAACCACTGATGGGGTGGATGTGACTCAACGTCAGCTGTATTTGGACCAGAGAAATGTGTGAGAATCAGACTTAATCATAAATTAAAGGATACCCCGTCTTCATGAGCTACTTTAGCTAATGCAACTGCTTCTGCTACCCAAGATGCATCTGTGAGGTCGCAGATTATTGTCAAAATGCATGGAGGAAAACCAGGCGATACATTAAAATCACTCAGGCACATCAAATATATGTTGTTGTTTTTTCTCAACATCGACGAAGAAGTTACAGCCTGAAAGATTGCCGCCTACTGAACGGTCAGCTTTGTTCCACGGTTTTCGTGTCCATCTTCAAGCTATATTTTGGAAGATTTTAGATCATTTCTAGCTTGATCCTTGCAGCTAGGATTGGGAAAGAAGAAATGGTACTTTAGCCCCGGTTCTTACCAATCTTGATCCTGCACCTGAGGAACTACTGAAGTTTATGTGTTGTAAATGCTTGATTTTGTTCAAGAGTCCTTCTACTACAAATATCTGCTCTTGCCGGAAACATGGTCTCACGTGCCTAACAGCACACAGTGATTGTAGTGGCACCAAATTCAATAAAATTATTCTGGCTCTACAAGAAGAGGACGAATGAGAAGACTACTAATTTATTTGAACGTTTATTTTGAGTTATATCAGGCCATTTCAATACTCGTGAATGGTATTTTATAACCTTTTTTGATGGCGTGCTATTTTTTGGGCCTAGTATTTTTGCTATAGCGGGTGAATTAAACATTCCAGATTCTATAATTTTCTGGGGGGGTTGGGGGGGAGTTGATTTTTGTTTTGTTTTTTTGTTTTGTTTTTTTTTGTTTTTTCTTTACCAAGGATCACATTTTTGGCAAAAATCAAAAAAATGCGAAAAGATATATACCCTTTTTTTAATAAGCACCTCCATTTTCAAATCGGCCATCAGCTTGCTTAGCAAAACAGGACTTTCAGGCCTCAAGTTGCTTAGTTGGTTGATTGATGTAATCAGTTATTTCTATGTATTTGTTTACTTTATTCTCTAGTCATAACTTGCTTGTAGCACATGACCGTCAAGTCTCCTTTAAATAGGCCCTATATTTTACTGACCAGAAATTACCATATTTACCTTAGTAACATTTTTTCCCGATGCACATTGATTTCTACCAGACTATATCCTCTACCTTTACAAGAACCAGATCAGACCGAAAATGGAGTACTGCTGCCATACAGGGGCAGGATTTGCCCAGTGACTACTTTCCAGTCCCGATATAGTCTAAAAGTGTCACCGCGTCAGTGTGGGTGGGGAAATATTTTCCACCCTACATCCCTTTTCTCACAGACGAAACGTGATAAAACTCAGCCTGTTCTCTCCATGGAAAATGTTCAAATTAACTACATTACTTAATGCCACCAGTTCTAACTTTCACGGCTAAGACCCGACATGCTACGCATTCCTTTCGTATTCCTTTGGCGAAATGTAAGTTCTACACGAGCAGCTTCTTCCCGCGAACCGCTGTCTTGTGGAACCGACTCCCAAGAAGATACTTCCCGATCCCTAAAATGTTAACCTGTGTAAGTTTAGAGTTAACTCTTATCTACCACACATATTAGCATAAACTATGCCTTTTATTCTGTAACCCTCTACCTAGAGTTGTTCTTGGGCCTTGTGCAGGGTGAGTATTGTATAAAAAATAATGCACTCTAAATAATTGTTAAGATTTAAACTGATAAACGGCAATAGTGTACTGTTATCCTAAGAGGCAACTTTCAAATATTTCTTGATACACACCAAGATCGACAGTGACGCCTTGATGAGATACCCAGTCAACCAGAGGGAATTTAGTGGACGTATTTAAGTCTTGGTGTCTTCTCAATGGAATACATCTTTGCTAGTGATACACTTGATCGCATACTGTAACATTTATAGGCTTTTATCGGCATCTTGGTAAAGTTTCCTAGAATAATAGTCGAGAGAATGATACGAATAAGTAACATTGGAAACAAAAGTACGAGTCGAAATAACACATGGGATTCCAAATATACTATAAACTGAGCTGTATCAATCAAGTGGATGTATGATTTGGTATAGATAACTTTAATATAAAGCCATCATTATCAAGAAACATATTCTGTAAATCCTTTTATGCTCCATACTTGGTTCTACTTAATTTTCATTAATGACCTCTACAATGGCATCAGATCTGAACTTGGTATCTAAGCTGATGAAACAAACATCTACTCCTACCTTGATATTACGTTTGATCAGTTTGATAAGGTCAAAATGGCAGCTGATATTCCAAAATGGTCTTCAGTCTGTTGTTAAGTGGGGTAAAAGACAGCTTGTTAATTTTAATGCCTCCCAAACTAAACTGATCTCTATTAATTATTTGAGAGAGCCCTCTCTACCCCTTCCATCAGCATTGCTGATTCTGACCTACAGGAGAGTGGCTCGTTGTGCCTTGTCAGGCTAACGTTCTCGGCTGACATGTAGTGGAAAGCCTATATTGAAACCACATGTGAACCCTGTCTATTTGCATGTGCGCCAGACACGATTATTATTTACAACTATAGAATTAGGTACTCGATGGGGACACAACATCAAATACTGAATTAAGCATGAGTATCACCAATACAGCACTAGTCTTCCTGCTGATTTTCTGACGTTATCCAATATACAATCCGCCTGATTGTTTCTCTCCTCCAAATGTCAATGTACAGAGGATGGGAGTTGGAGGTTATGCTGATGACATAGGTATTCATAGTTAGGACTAGAATTCTCTTCAACAAAAAAAAATCAACATATTCTACTTGGTGTTCCAAGATAAACCTTTCCAAATAGAAACTATAATCTGGAATTGGAATGAAAATAGTGGTGTCGAGGACTCTGAATCATTCAAAAAATTCAGAATCTGGAACTAGTAAATACTTAAAACATCAGATATCTTAGTGTATGATCACTTGTAGCAAAATTAGTATAGCAGAAACTGAAATTGAACGTAGAGTAGGCTGTGCTAATGGTAGTTTCTTTCTTGCTTTTCTTCTTTTTTTTCCCCACTCTCCCTTCTTCTTCTCTTTCCTTCTATCCTACTCGTTCCTTTCTATCACAACTAACGCGGTGCGTTTGTTTATTTATTTTTTTAAAGTAATATAGCATTTTTTTTTTAATAAAGCTAGTTCAATTGATAAAAAATCGCCTGAGATACCGTAAGGTTGAAACCAATCAACTGATCTCCTAATTTTTTAAATTAGGAAATCAGTTGATTGGTTTCATGTATAATGAACAGAGATAGATAGATAGATAGATAGATAGATAGATAGATAGATAGATAGATAGATTATAAACAGATTAAGCTAGCTAGCTAGCTAGCTAGATAGATAGATAGATAATATCAAATATCAAATCCCTAAGTGGAAAAGATAATCCAAGTAGGTCTTTTTAATATAAAATATTAAAAGGATATCCATGAAGAGAGCTCAATATATACATTATAGAGCAATAAGATATACACCAAAGGAAAAACTTAGCTCATCATTGAAATCTCGATTGAAAATTAAATTAAAATCTATTTCAACAAGTAAGTTTTTAAGACTCGTTTCATCAGACTGAAATTACAAATTTTTTGATGATACAAAATGGTTAAAATTTATCCAGACAATATTTTTAAAAACCAGATAACTGGAGGTTTAGATGCTTGACCTAGAAAATCTATTTTCTGGGGATTCATATTGTTGAAGACATGGGTGAGGAATTATATATATATATATATATATATATATATATATATATATATATATATATATACATACACACACACACACACACATACACACATATACATATATACACATATAGAGAGAGAGGAAGAAGAGAAAATAATTCAAAATAAAATAACTGATAATTGAAAATTAATTGAATCTGTATTTACACATACATACACACATACAATAATACATACATACACATATGTATAATATATATAAAAAACAAAATCTTAAATTCAATATCTAATTCATCATCGTAATTATAGAATCCGACACATACACACACATATACTTACATATGCACATACACCTGCGAATCCCCATATTCGTACAAACACATAAGTAAATACATGTATGCACACACACACACACACACACACATATATATATATATATATATATATATATATATATATATATATATATATGTGTGTGTGTGTAAATATGTATGTGTGTTTTCACCTCGAAAATATCAATAAATGTAAATTTAGTTTCCATAAACGAGGATTGGGAGGGTTGCCGATTCTCAGTATTTTCGACAAGGGACATTACTTAGATGTCCGGGATTATGTGTTCAGGCCGAAGCAAATATTCAAATGCCAAGCATCAACAGAACCACATCACAGTGTTAGTAGTGTCTGACTACTTTTTTATTATGTAATTTAGTACATAGTCTGGTTGATTGTCTCTAAGCGCTTATATAAATAGATAAATGTCTCTGTACAAGATTGGATATCGATCGACACACAGGGACATCAATAATTCCGCGACTGAATCATAAAACAAAAATAACATTTATTTTACACAATAAGCATTTATGTTCCAACATAATCTCCTTCCTTGACAAAACACTTAATTTGGTGGCACTTAATAATCTTCAAATCTATAAATCAACGATTCGCCCTTGTATGGAATACTGCTGCCGTCTGGAGACACTGCTATTCGTCTTAAGGTCCTCGGTAAAATCCAGAGATGGATATGCTATGTGATTGGCCCTGATCTGGCATCTCGTTTACAGTCGTTTCCTCACAGACATGCCGTCCCATCCTTTCACTTTCTACTCCAATAGCTTTATGTTTTGCACTTCCCTTCTGTGGATCTCCCTTCCTCTTACTTGCTTCCCTGATAGCTATAATTTTCAATTATTCCTAATGCAATATCAATCGATATATTCAGATGCCTTTCTCTATTCCCCGTACTTCTCTTCATCCTTTCTTCTATCACACCTCTTTACTTTTCCTCGCACTCACTGTAAACCTAGTGGCACTCTCGCCTTGCTTAATATATATATATATATATATATATATATATATATATATAGATAGATAGATAGATAGATAGATAGATAGATAGATAGATAGATACAGGGCGACCCAAAAATGGGAATTTTTGAAGTACGTATTGCCAGACATGAGCAAGTGGCAACACTGCGAGACAGTGACCTTGAGCAAGTAAACATTTCGCCATTTAGATTTCAAGATGAAATTCACAGTATCCCAGCTGAGATGTTGCAGCAGTCAATGAGGAATCTCAACAGCAGATTTCAAGAATGCATTCGTACAGGAGGACGCCATCTACAGGACGTAAAATGAAAAACCCATCATATATATATGCAGCTCCACTGAAATTGATGATGTCGTTATTATATATATATATATATATATATATATATATATATATATATATATATATAAACACACACACACACACACACACACACACATATATATATATATATATATATATATATATATATATATATATATATATATATATATATATAAATTATAACGATATATATATTATATATCAAGAACGATATTAGTGAAATTGTATGACGTTCTTGTGAGTTTTCAGGACTTCATCGGACTAAATTTGTTATGTTTACATAACAAATTCAGTTCGATGAAATCGATAAGGACGAAACGCGTGACAAGAAAACTTTTTCTACTCTGTCATACATTTTCCATATATATATATATATATATATATATATTCCCAATATATATTCCCAACATATATATATATATATATATATATATATATATATATATATATATATATGAGATATATAGTTTTAAGTTTATAGTTTTAAGGTGTGCTATAGAAATAGAGCGTATATAATTATAAAAGTGCATATTGAGGTCAATACCCAGTCTGTTTTATGCTTAAACGCGATCTTTAGGTCTGAAGGTACGGTCTATGCATACTAAAATAAAAGTAAAACTTCAGTGCACCATTAGTCACTGATTTTCAGAGCGGTTGTCATAATTCCATAAGTTTCCATGCGGCGAAATAGAATATTGTAAAGTTCAATGCCACCGAGACGTCAGTGTTCTCTTCGCCTTCATTTAAAGCCGTTTGAAAGATAACTTGTTAACGGTCCTTCGACGTTGCGAAAAGCTCTCAAATGAACATTCCTAAAGCTATAGACTAGTTTCGAAATATTAAATGTTTATCAATATAGACGCATTTTTAACACGGCCTTGATACATAGCACGTCGCCATCCTCAAACACCAAAGCAAATATTAACACAAAAAAACCTTTGTGAATCCTTGGCATACAACAAGATCACGGCCATGCGTGCCTCTGGTCAGAGTTCCACTATCGCGACGGTCTCCAGTGACGCCGGGACAGGTCACTTGCCTCATTGAATGATACATGATAGATTTCATCAGAGTCCCTCCAATTTCCATGCAAGTGATAGTCGTTTGCGTGTGCAACATAGACTTGGGGAATCTTCCAAAGTGTATGCGTCCATGATACATAGACTGAACAAACTGCATTATAGTGTCGCGGGGCAAATTACAGATCTCGTTCGTAGAGGGAACATTGCGAGATGATGTTGCAGCAGAATAATGCCTGCCCACATAATGACCGTACTACTGAATATTCTCTGGTTCCTTGCGATCACCAGACCTATCCTCTAAATAATATGCGTAAAACACGTTTGGACTCGTAGTGCACCAACTGAATATAATATGTTTTGGTATTGATTCTGAGTGTTCACATAAAATCAATGACAAAAAAGTGGAGTAAAAATAGTTATAATGAAGAGGGCATCGAAGCTAAGTGTTGCGACAAAAATCAATAATAATGAGTGAGCAAAATAATAATAATATTGAAGAGGGTATCAACCAGGAGTTTGTATTAAAAGGCAATCATAGGACGGAGAAAAAATAAGAATAAAATAATAAGTGTATCGATCCAGTGTAAAACTAGTAATAAAATAATAGTAATAGTGAAACAATGAAAATTGATCACAAATCCCGTAACTCGTAGGGGCACAGTAGTGGTGTTTCATGGTTAAGCCACCCTGTTGAATACCAAACGTCTCCAGGGTGGTTTGTTTTCAGAGTTTTCTTTCTCCTAGATTGGTTACCAACCAACGTTATAGGGCCCAATCTGTCCCGTTATTTATTCCTGTAGCTGGAGGCGATATGAATTCTTACTTTTCCCAAAGGGCGTTAGTATATATGTAATGAACTAGACTGGAATTCGAACTCTAATTCTTCAATCCGAGCCGCTATCCATTATTCCACCATGCCTCACCAACCCGGTTTTTGAGATAAATGCAACTATAAAAGAGAGAGAAAAAATAATAATAACAGAATATTGAAGAAATCAGGGAGGCAGAACTTTTGTTTTGTTTTGTTTTTTTTATATAAAAAAGCAACCATAAAATGAAATAAAATAATAATAAAATAATGAAAAGTGTATCGAAAAAGTTAGGTTGGTATAATTGTAAGATAGTATTTCCTCTACGTATTAAAAAAAAGAAAACAAAAACACATTGGATATTAAAGATAAACTTCAGTGTCAGTTGCAGGGCCAAAATATTCAATGTAATTTCTTTAATATTGTTTTATATAATGTAAAAGTTTATAATGCTATTATCTTAGCATATACGGACGCCTATAGTAACATTAAAGTTAACTAATACGGCTTGCAAACCAATTTGTAAGTTTAGTGAGTTCGATCCTTGTTGTGCCAGATTCAAATATTTTTGCTTTCTTTATACTTTGATGATGTAAATAATTGATGCGCTTGTTGAGATGCTCTTATTATTGGTGTTAGATTGAGTTTTCCTATTTGCGTGCGTGGTGTGGTGCGTGTGCGTGTGTGTGGATCTGAGATAGTGTATGTGTTTGTGAGCGTGTACGTGCAGGCGCGGCTGCATGTGTGTATGTGCGTATGCGTCAAATGTCGTAGTTATTTCTCCTTTTCTTAATTTTCTTCTCTCCTTATTCCTTTTCCTTCTTTTTCTCTTTAGGCTCTAAGTGTCAAAGATAATAACCAGCAACCGGCCATTATATATATATATATATATATATATATATATATATATATATATATATATATATAGCCGTCTATTGGTTTTCCGAGCACACATAACCGCTAAGGTGGTTATCCAATCTCTCTTGCAGACACCTACTCAGGTGCATTTTATTTCAACAACAGCAAAGCTCACATGTGGTTTACGAGTCAACTATGCTGAGCAAACTTTGCAAGTTCGTGCCAGCGAAACCATCGACGGCTTTCGTTTAGCCAATTTGCCACAAATTGGTTGGATAGGGCAGTGTTGTGTTATTCAGAAACCTTCCAAAGATGTCCTACGCTTGGATCGCTTCCCAAACAGATAACATCAAGAAGTCACCTGCCTGACAAATCGGTCATTATGAGATACGAACCCGAGTTAGACGATCACATGACCCCGACTCAATCTCCATAGTCATTGGCTCATTTTTGGTCGACTGAATTGTATTGAAATTTTTGCTATTCAAGATAGCACAAAAGAGTGCATTATTATTATTATTATTATTATTCTAGTGTTTCTATACACTAGTGGGCAAAGAAAAGTTCTCATTGCGACCAGGAGGAAATACGGAAGTCTTCTAAAGATTTTATATACTATAACTTTACTCTCAGTTCAAAGTTAAAAAAAAAAAATTGAACATATATATAAAGTTACTTTAACTTTTCTCTTTCTAAAAGTGTTTCTAGAAAGGAGTCTGGGATATATATATATATATATATATATATATATATATATATATATATATATATATATATATATATCAGCAGTCAATATACCACATAACACCGTTGAGCGCTTAAACTTGGAGCGGGTAGAATGGAGATCAACGTTTTTTTAGTGGACTCAGCAATTTTCATTCTGCTTGTCTGAATCATCGTCAAGAAGGGAGAGCAAGATCTAAGGGGTCAGCCAATCTAACAGCGATCTCATTTCACAATCCTCACATTTGCTCCATATGTGGCCTTCTTTGTAAATCACTAGCGGGTCTTAAATACCACTTAAGATTATCGCACAAACTTTCATAACTGAATCAATAAGCTGTCAGATCCTCATACGTCGAAACCGAGAGGAGAAGCCATTATATATATATATATATATATATATATATATATATATATATATATATACCTACGTTCGAAATGCAACCAACTCATCAGGCACGAATTATTACTTTTGATTTTAAAAAATATATAATGGGTCTCACGGGAGTAACGCTAAATTAAACGCAGATTCAAAGCTCAAAGTTAATATAAACTTAATATATTATTGGTGTATAAAGTTAAAATGTAGAGTATAGGTAAAAGACAAAAAAAGAAAATATGGTTGCAAGCTTAAATTTTAAAAGAGGAACGCCGTGTAACTCGTTAAGTATTAATAGACGTTAAAATGGTTAAGGGGGAGTAATTAATATGTAACCTGAAATACGTGAAGGACATGTGCAACTTAAAGTTTCGTGGTATCTAACGCGCATATATACAGATGCTAATATCTTTACTTGGTTTTCTGTAGGCTTGTTATGTTTGGTAACTTATTTAATATTATCAATTACAGAGAATAAGTCCTTTTCGAATTCAAGGAGAAGGTCATCGCTAGGCAGTAGTTTTAGGGACTTAAATCCAAAGTAGTCTGTAGTTTCACGTTCGTCATGCTGTTCTCTTTTGGCTAAAAATAGCTTCCATCTCATTCATGATACTCTATTTAACCCAATATAATAGTGTAACAATTAACAAATACTTAAGCAACACGAGTAGCAATGGTAGACATGATGAACAAAAGTGTAATTGTCGCAAAAGTAGATTCTGTCCCATGAACAGTAAATGTATGTATAAAGGAGTTATCTATAAGGTTTGCATGAAGCACAAGGCCCAGATCAAATTTTATTTTGCAACTACCGCTAATAGTTGGAAAAAGCGTTCCTATCATCATAAGATGACACTTAGCAATAAAAATATGCAAACGTCACAGCACTCTTTAAGTTTTACTGGAGCATCAAAACAGATGCCGACACATCTCACGTAAACTGGGAATTCGTAGTTCAAACAATGCCATATATATATATATATATATATATATATATATATATATATATATATATATTCCTTTATTAAGCTTTAGGTTCTTTTTTTAATATTTTTCTTTATTTTTACTGAACACTACCAACAATTCATTTCCTGCATCTCTTGGTATAGTTTATTTTATTTTATTCTTCGTCTGTGAAACAGCATTCTTCTCATGTGTCGTCTGTGTATTTTCTTTAAAACATATGATATTCTTTGTGCCCGATGAGCTGGAAAACCTGGGAAACTTAAGTCGCACACATAAATGTTGTATATAAATATTTATCAATATATATCTTTGTTCTTTCTAAACACATTGAGCACTGCTATGTTTACATCTCGTGAATAAATTTGATTATTATTTATTTGCTTGCCTGACTATGAATGCCAACACGCGCGTATACAGTTGCTTATATCTGGTCGTTTGATTTATCCCTATATATATATATATATATATATATATATATATATATATATATATATATATATATATTTCTACACCTGCCTGAGTTTTTGAAAAATCTTCTTAAATAAGTAGGTGCATGTTCGAATCCTGGCGGAGAACACATATTTCTCTAATATTCAGTCTCGTAGATGAAAATAAATATATATACTGTTTAATAAATAAACGCAATGTCTACTCAAATACAGTTATCCATTAACAATAACGTTTAAATAACACACAGACACACACACACGTACACACACACACACACACATATATATATATATATATATATATATATATATATATATACAGTGTAACCCGAATATAAGAGACCCGGATATAAGAGAAACCCAGATATAAGAGAGATTTTCTCTGGCCCCAAATTAGAGCCTGTGTATATAAATTAGACCAAACCCGGATATAAGAGGAACCCGGATATAAGAGACTTCTTCTCCGGTCCCGACAACACTCTTATATCTGGGTTACACTGTATATATATATATATAATAGAATAGCATAAAAGAGTAACTCTTGACATTTATTTGGATAAAGTTATATAATCGAACGTTCCTGAAGATAAGAAGAGTGATAACTGAGAAAATTACTCAGAGTCGTCATTGATAAATAATGATTTGGCAACCAAAACGTCCGGAAATGAGATACGATAATACCAACGACTCTGTTTACAATCACTCACAGCTTGCCGAATACTATATGGACTTTCAACATCAGACAGCCTTGATCTTATTCAGTCGTCAGGGTAATTGGAAACACTGTGTGCTGAATACAATCGGAGGAAACTAACGGAAAGGCCTTCATCATATCCCAATATCTTACAATCGATGCCATTTAGTTTGTTTTTTTTTTCACTCCAGGCAAGCCACTAATACGCAAGGGGTTTCTGAAAGTAAAAAAAAAAAAGTGAGAAAAAGAAAAACATTATTAAGTTCAGATGTCAATAAAAGAACAAGAATTAAGAGAACATAAGTAAACGATTGACATTGGATTTAAATTTTTGAAGATCAAAGTTGACTGGAATGCAAACACTGGAAGTGAGTTTCACTAGCGACAAGTGCAAGAGAAGAAAGTCTTAGCATAGAACTTACGGGTTACATCCAGCCATTTCAACTGTAAAATGATAAGGCCTTGTTGCTAATTTAGTACTACGCTTAAATTCATAAAGACGATGTAGCAAAGAGGAAATCCCATCAGAACAATTTGCATTTATAGAGAAGGTAAAGAGAAATTACATCACGTATACACACAGTAACGTATATAATAAACGGTCCACCATCTAAGTGACGAGAAAGCTCGAAGCTGCTTAACTTCCGTGATCTAACAGGAAACGGTACCTTTATCGTGATACGGCCGTAGGCAGACATAGGCATTTATAAAGATTTTCTTTTCCTGCATATTTTATCTCTAAAGATGACAGCTGTTTTTCTCATATTTTCTCATTTTAGACATTTTAAAATATGCTTTTATGCTATTTAGATATATTTTAGTCTTTTTTTAAATATGTTTTATGCTATTTAGATTTGGATAAGACGTTTTAAAATATGATTTATGCAGTTTAAATTTGTTTTAGACTTTTTAAAATATACTTTTATGCTATTTAAATATGTTTTAGTCTTTTTAAAAATATGTTTTATGCTATTTAGATTTGTTTATAACGTTTTAAAATGCGATTTATGCAGTTTAAATTTGTTTTAGACTTTTTAGAATATACTTTTATGCTATTTAAATATGTTTTAGTCTTTTTAAAAATATGTTTTATGCTATTTACATTTGTTTACGACGTTTTAAAATATGATTTATGCAGCTTAGATTTGTTTTAGACATTTTAAAAATGTTTTATGCTGTTTAAATATGTTTTAGACATTTTAAAATATGTTTTATGCTGATTAGATTTGTTTTAGACATTTTAAAATATGTTTTATGCTGTTCCTGTTTGTTGCTGTTCCTTTCATTTGAGTACCATCTTTGTCTGTTGGTAATCTATTTAAGAGCACAACAGTTTTATAGCGGGAGAGTCTGGGCTCTATAGCCTGGGTTGGCAACCAGTCTACCACAGAAACAAGCGGCAACGTTCTGTCTAGTCAATCATGAATCGAAAGATAAATGATCGTCCAAGTGTGTATCACGGATGGCACTTGACTTTGTTTACCAACTTAAAGACGCACACATGCATACAAAAGACTCACAGACACATTCACATTCACGAATATATGCACTAACAATGTCCAACTACAAACACAGACACATAAACACTCAACTGCCTTTCTGACACACATTTTGCTTTCATTCTCTGCCTTTATGCACAGATAATATTTTCCTGATTAGCCTGAAAAATTATCTTACGTAGGCAGACGTTAATCAAGTCTCCAGCGAGTGTGTGGAACGAAAGATTTCTGTTTATTTTATAATCTCTGGCAGGCCGCGCCCTTTCTTATCCAGGGGAACACGCGTTTATAGGCGAAGCTAAAAGAGAAACCAGTGTCCTTATGTATTTATCCATTCATAAATGTCATTAAATATTCATCCATTCTTTTATGTATTGACAAAGCTTAGCTTCGTACGGCGAAAATGTAGAGCATCCAACATTGATTGAACTCATTTCACTAATAACGCACTACATGTCAAACATTGCTTTACGGTGGTGAGGCGTTTATACAGGGTGATTGAAAAGTAACTCCCTATTTTATGTATGATAGACTCTTCCGTTTTGTAAAAATTATAGTTAAACGGAAGAGTCCATCATACATAATATAGGGAGTTACTTTTTAATTATCCTGTATATTAAATTATTGAAACTATTATTTCACTTTCTTTCCGTGAACTTATGTACATTTAAGAAATCTGTTTATATTTTTTTTCTTTTTATACTCAGCTGAGAATGAGCGTATTTGTCTATAATATTAACCTCGATATCCACACGTATTTTAATTAAAAATTTTAAACCGCCTTCCAATAATCTAAATATCTTTTTGGAATTAATTATGATTTTAATTGAAGTAAAATAAATAAACGTCAATTGCTACAAAAAGGAAAAAAATAACTTTTTGCATAAATAAAAAATAAATCCGTTTTTAATTAAATATTTTTTTGAAAATCTCAAATTAGCCCAAAGACTACGCCAGATTGTCAGCCGCTGTCAAAATTAATTTAATAAAAAAATCTAAGAAATTAAAAACAGGGAACCTAATTAAAAACTTGAAGAGAATTAATTATTTTACGAATGGTTTAATGTATATTTAAAAATACTTCTCATTAGTTAAAATATATTTGAAAATATGATATATAAATACTTACACTAAAACTTGAAAGAGGCATTTACTCTAACACCTGTAATAATTGTCACAAGGAATACATATGTGACTGAGCATAATTTCGATTTAAAAAATGGATGTTTAATTAAAAGAGAAAGTAATCTACTAAGACGAAAGTATATAGAAAAGTCTTTAAACGATAGATCATCCACGGTAAATTTGCATCCAGGTATTTTTGGATGATCTATTATCAAAATGCTGGATACTTTTTTGTTAATCAATGCACCCTAAGCAAGGCGACAATGTCACTAAAACTCAACGGGCTACTAAGAGTGAAAGAGAATAAAAAAAAGAATTTAGAAGGAACCGGAAATCCTATCCTAAACCGGAAACAAAGGATAACCACATGCTGCTCAAAAGACCGAGGAGGGGTGTAAACCGGACGACAGGCGAACCTATCTAGTCATATTGAGGAAATATAAATAAATAAAAATTAAATAAATTTTCAGGCAGAGATGTTAGAAGTATAGAGTTGAAGAAAACTTTAGAACGAACCAATACTAAGCAAGAAATAAGGGGTAAATCTCTACACCTGTTCAAAAGACCGGAGAGGAGTGTGAACTGGGCGATAGAAAGCCCATTTTCTTCTCTTGAGATAAAGAAAATACATAAATAGTAAATACATTTTTAGAATTTATGTGAGGATATTAGAAGTACATAGTTTAATTAGATGTTAGAAGGAATCGAAAACCTAATGCTAAACAAGAAACAGGGGATAAACCTCTACTCCTGTTGTAGACTTAATAATAAAAGTGGCAGAAACAAAAACAAACATTTAAAGAAAACTAAATGATATGGTAACTATTGATATCTCCTTCAAAGCATCCATTAAACAGGAACCCCCAATCCATAAGACCACTTTCCATTACCAGCATCTTGAATGGGACTCAATCCGGGATTTTCTCTGAGGCACCCTTTGAACTGACATCTTCAACCTCCAAATTGAATCATTGAGGTTTCTTCTTAGGTCAAACCCGGCTTGGACGCTTTCATCCCTCCTCAGAAATACCAGGTGAAACCGCAACCCCTTCTATGGTTCACACCAGTATGCTCGACCACCATAGCACACAGGAATGACTACTTCCGGCTATACCAGCGTAACGGCTCTTGTCATAACATTGGCCTATTTGATATTGCTCGTAACTTCTAACATCTCTGCCTGAAAAATCCTCGAGGGCTGTAAGTCCTTTTTGATGAGAAAATGAGACACCGTGTCACGTCTAAAAAAAAATCCCTGCCATAAGACCTCTTTCTTTTTTGCTGAAAGAATGAGGAACCGCATCACCTCTAAAAACTTTGGCTCACGTGACTATTGGCGTCTCTCTAATAAGGTGCTAAATAAGTACAATAAGTATTCCTCCTCTTCAATCAATTATCATTCTCTGCTGATAAGGCTGAATGCGTTGCCTATGATTTCTACTCAAACTCAATTCTGAGCTCATCTGGAGTATCCTTGACTAGCTTCCCACATAAAACTGATTCTCTATTGAGTGATATGCATTTAACCTCTTCCGTGATTTCTGCTATCATCTCTAATATGGGTTTCCACAAAGCATATAGTATCACTGTAATAGTCATTAGGGAGTATGCTCCTGAACTGGCTCCTGTTCTCTCTAAACTGTATAATAAATGCCTTGCTGCCTTCTGCTTTCCTGCCTGCTGGAAGTCATCTGTTGATCCAGTTTCACTCTGGTGAACCGTTCAACCCATCTAACTATCGGCCGATTAGCCTTCTATCTCTTTTTGGAAATCTCCTAGTGGCCGTAATCAATACTGAATTGTTTCATCATCTCTCATAGCAAGGCTATTTCTCAGACAAAGCAATACGGCTTTCGTTTTTCCTGGTCAATTGATCTATTAACGATAATTTTGGAAAGAGACTCACAGGCTCTAGATAAAAACGGTGAAGCATGAGATGTAGCATTAGACATCTCTAAGGCCTTTGGCATTCAGGTCTTCAGCACAAGCTGAAATTTACGGTGTCTCCTGACACATTTTTGAGCTGATCCAGTCGTTCCTATCGAATCGTGAAATAAAAGTTTTCCTGAAGAGCTATTCATCTACATTCTTTCGTATTAACGCGAGTGTTCCCCAGGGCTCCATCCTTGGTACTAAACTGTTTTTAATTATCACTCTTTTGATGTCAATTTTAACGCATCCAAAACTAAACTTCCCTCCATTAATCATCTGAGGGCCCCCTCTCTGTTTTACATCAGCATCTCTGATGCTATCCTCCAGATAAATGACTCCTTGTGCCTTCTCGGGCTAACGTTCTCGGCTGACATGAAGTGGAAAGACTATATTGCTAGGTCAGCTGCTAAGACAATCGGTTCACTGTGCTGGGCGAGACAATTTTTCTCTCCAGAATCTATCTTGCATATCTATAAGTCTACCATTCGTCCATGCTCTGAATATTGCTGCCATATATGGTCCGGTGCCCCTGTTGCAATTTACGTAGAGCTTGATAAGATCCAAAGAAGAATCAGCAATATTATTGGTCCTGATCTGGCGGATCGGAATGCTCACCGCTGTAATGTTGTCTCTCTGTGCCTTTTTTTATAAATACTTTAATGGTAATTTGTCGTATGAACTCTTCGCTATGGTGACCCATTGCTTATTAGTGTCTATACTGCCTTGATTGAGGTGATACCGATTTACAAAAAATAGATAGATAGATAGATAGATAGATAGATAGATAGATAGATAGATAGATAGATAGATAGATCAGTTATACTCTGTAAGTAAATCTTTGTTAATTTGTTATAAATTCACTCATTAACTTATGGCCCAGTTTTGTAGTTTAGTGCTATTTCTTATTATATGACTGGTCACATAGTCCTCACACATACCCAATTATTGCTGCCTTGTTCTAGCCTAAACTAAGCTTAGCTAATGATATGTAACTCCCTTTTCTATAAATACTTTCATGGTAATTATTCGGATGAATTCATCACTATGATATTTATACTGTATGAATTTAAAGCCATTAATAGGCCTGCGGTGAAATCTTATCAATTTACAGTTGAGTTAGCCGTAACTTCTGTGCTGACAGTTTATTTTCTCACATTTCTCGTCTGTGGAACTCCCTTTCGGCTCCATTTTTTCCAGCCAACTTTAATCTTCAAAAATGTAAATGCCGTGTCAGTTGCTATCTACTGTTCTTCTGACTGCTATTTTCTCTTTCTACTCATTACTAATGTTTTCCTAATTGCTCAGCACTATATAACGCCTTGCATGTTTGTAACTGTACTGTCTTGGTTGGGCTGATACCGATTAAAAAATTATGTGAGGAAATTCATTTTAATGCATTAATAGCCTTTTATTATTATTATTATTATTATTATTATTATTATTATTATTATTTTATTATTTAATCCACTGTGTAGGCGGCCACTGTCGTGCAAAACTAAGGTTAGTGTACTCTATATTAATTCCCCACTGCCACATATCTCCATCTATAAAAGGCAGGATGTGTGTGTGTGTGTGTGTGTGTGTGTGTGTGTGTGTGTGTGTGTGTGTGTAACGAATGCACGGCCGCAGTTTTCGACGGATTTGCACCAAAATTTACATGCACATGCTCCAAGTTAGCGTCAAGGCCAAGGCCGACTTTTCATTTCCCATCGATAGTGGGAATAATCGATTTTTTTCATGCTTCTACGGCAATTTTTATGTAGTTTGCAGCCATTTTGTACTGGCCAGAGTGAGAGCCTATAGCTAGCTGCCACGAATAGGCAGGAAGATTCTATTGGCCAGCATGAGAGCCAACAGCTGACTGACATGAATGTTAACTAGCATGCTAGCATGCAAAAAATCGATAGCTGCTATCGTCACAAGTGGGAAAAATTTAAATTTGCATGGCACTTTACTCTAATTGGCTTATTCGCTTGCTTAAACTCAACGTTGATTCTGATTCCGCAGAACTGGGTTGGGTGTGAAAAAGTATTTGTGGTTAACATTCTTTTTTCATTCGGTTTTTCCAGTTACAAGTCCTTTTTTTAAAGCTGATCGTTTTGTGTTCATTTTGTTTAGTTCTTTTTTCGTAACAGATTTAATGTTTAGTATAGAGCTTAGAAAAAATTCGCAGTGTGAGATAGGCAAGAAGTAATGCATGTAGCAACATCAGCACGGCAAAGGGCACTCCTTTAAAGGCATGGAAGGGCAAAAATATTTTAAGTCAAGTGATAGCGATTGCTGTATGAGTCGTACGATTTTTGAATCAAGCACGGGTAACGCCGGGCAATGCAGCTAGTTATTAATAATTAGTAAGATACATTCGTCATCATAGTTGGTTCGCTAAAACAGAAATTACTTATGAAATTACTTATGATATTCTGTAATAATCTCATATGCTAATATGTACCAAATGGAAAAACGAGATTTGTAATTATGTGATCTTTCGCTAGTTTCTTTAGAGCTAAATGATGGAAGCGGAAGAAAGGTTAATAAACCTGCACCGCAGATTGTGACAAGGAAAGTGCCTATCAAGAAAATGCTTTTTGGTTTGATTGTTTTTTTTTCTTCCTTTTTGTTAAGTGGGACAGAGAGACAACAAATTCGAAATCGCAGTGGAATAGCAGAATATGCCTCTCAAAAGCTAAGCAAAGTATTAAGAAAAGAGTAATGTTCTTTAGAAACAAAACAAAAGAATAGTGAACAATAATATCGGTTCTTCCATATGGTAGTGAATGCTGAAAAATTTCCTCACAGATGAACACTTGATGCATATGGTTCTACAGAAAGATACTGAGAATATTTTGAATAGATCATGTAAGTAAAGAGGACATTTTAAGGAAAATAGAAACAAAAAGTAATTTCTAGTTAACACCAAGAAAAGCCAGTTGAAATTAATGAGGAAAAAGGGCCGAGAGAATTTGACACTCACAGCACATCGAAAACAAGAGGCACAGAAGAAAGTATCGTACAAGCTACCTAACGACCATGTAGAATAACAGGGGTAAGGAGCGATAGAGCAAACAGACAAATCTTAGTACAAAGGACAGGAAGCTGTGGATAGCTATCCTCGTCGACATCCTGAATTCACAGCACATAAAACACAAACATGTTTTATCCAATTCTCTTCAGTGAAAAAGATCATTTAATTCTTTTTTCATATTTTTGTCGATTTCTTAATTACATGATGCGTTGTATATTAGAGTGTCTTCCGTATTTGCTGATTGCATAATACAGAATAAATCAAAACGAAATATAAAAAAATCCTTTAAAAAATGAACAATTATTTTTTTAGATAATTCGTACATTTCCAGATTATTAAAACACCGTTATTATTTTTTACAGGGTGGTCCAAAAGTAGGCTTACAATTTTTTCAACATTTATTTAACGTTCTATATCTTAAATGATAACTGTTCTTTCAGCAAGATGGATGCGCTTCTCTATTACGCTTTGGCATTGATCTTAACTAAGCCTTTCCACAGCTTTGGTTCGGAAGGAGGGGCAGCATCGAATGACCGCCACATTCACCTGACCAAAAACTAATTGATTTCTTTTTTGGGTTGTAGTAAAGAACCCCACACAATGGCCGAATTAAAAGAGTAGATCTCAGAAGTATTTATTAAAATTGATACAGATCGCGATTTGAGACGTAATGTGTGTCATTGTGTTCTGGAGAGGTTCGAGGAATTTTGTAATGTTGAAGGAGGACATTTTGTGCACTTATAAGATTAAACCGTGTTAAAATATGTAAACAAAATGTTAAACAAATGCACATAAACAGTTTGGGACAAATATGATTGTAACAAATAAATATAAATGTAATAAAATGTTTAAAAAATATAAAGTGTATACCTTCTAAATGTAAGCTTACTTTTGGACCACCCTGTATATATAAGAAATACAATTTTTATTTTTAAAAATATCGATTAAATATTTCAAAATATTTGTTAAAATTTATCGTCCATATTTTTTCCTATATTGTATACTTTAAAATATATTACGTGTTCGGAAAGAAATAACGTTTTACTAGAAAGCATATAAAAATATTTAATTAAAATTTTTAAACATATTATTCTTAATAATGTATTCAACTTCATTTTGAAGAATTACAATCCAACGAGAAATCAAATATTCGATTCCATGTTTACAGAATGCGGGTTTTTTTTTTCTTTTTTTCACAGACAAAAGTTTAAAAGACTGTTTTCTGGAGATTCTGCCACTTATGAAATATTCTAGTGATTGTCGTCTGTAGGTACCAAATCTGCTGGCTATGGAGGATGTAGAATAACTTCCTAATGATCTTATTGTGTTTGTTTAAGAGAATATGCTCTTATATTTTTATGATGAAGAATAACACTTTTCTGTTGTGTGTCCGGTTTATATATCTCGAGATTCTCTCCAAAAATTCCAAAGATAGATCTGCAATCTTATCAATCCCGATTGCCATCTCCACTTCAGTCACTTTGCTAACTTCGTAACATGGATTCTCTCTCCTTATTTTATTAATATTTTCATGGCATTTGTTATGATGAGCTTTCTTTGGTACCTCAACTGTAGGAATTTCAGCGTAACCAGATTGGCAAATAAGTTTCAGCATTTTATTGTTGTAATAGTTAGATGTAACCGGAAGTTCTTTTTCTCGCAGTTCTCGCAGTTCTCGCATGTAGATATCTCTCCCAGTTTTTCTTTCCTTCTCTGCCGCCTACGTTCTTCAAACATTTAATTGCAAGATCAGTAACCATCTTCTGTCTTCCTGAAACTTGTTCTGTTATTCTCCTTTCTTCTCAGTAAAGCCTTCTCATTCTCTGCCACTCTCAATAACACCTTGCGACTTAGTAATATTAGCGCTTTGCCTGGGTGAAATGATAATATATATATATATATATATATATATATATATATATATATATATATATATATGCTTGTGTGTGTATATATATATATAAATGCTTGTGTGTGTATGCGAGTGAAAGTGAGAGAGAGAGAGTAAATTTTTCTTTCTCTTCAGTTCTTATACTCTTTTCTTTCCTTAAACACTCTAAACACTTTGCTTAGTCTTTTCTTTCTTTCTTTCTTTCTTCGTCCTTCGTTCTATCGCCCTGTCTTCCTCTTTTTCGTTCCTAACTTCCCTTTCTTCAAAGAAATATCGTCTTGCGTTGTTCAAAAAATTCGTTTATCTCTGCAAAACACATCTTCGCAGTCATCCATCCTGTGTTTATTCTTTCAATGTTATTTATCAGTTTACGTTGGTCTTGCCAAGTTTTTCGTTCTTTTCGTATTTTGTTTAACTCTGTGGTAAAATCGTCAGACTAAATCCCTTAGATCATTCATTCAAGTGGCTAATCCAATCAATTGCGCCTCATCAAAAATATACTTTAAAATCGACCACTTTTTTTAGACCTGTTAAAAAACAATTCTATTTCCTGCTTAGCATCGGGATTATAGTGGCAAACTGACAGCCTAAAAGTTTTAATCCCCGGTAAATGATTTTTTTTTAAATAAACTACCTAAAGAATCAGAAACATCTAATTAAAATTAACTACATTAGATGTAGATTAGATGTTAATCTGAGTGATCGACAAGAGGTTTTCCAATTTGATTTCAAATCCTGAAGATTTCTCATCCTAGCACAAATTCCGAGAAATATCGTCTTACAAATGTAGTATAGTTGGCGTCTCATGAAGATTTGTCCTACTGTGGCCATGTCCCAGACAAATATTTTGAGTCACTCTCTAGGAGGCAATAGTTAACATGCTAGTCTCATATCCTTATTATTACTGTATTGTTTTCAATCTTCTAGGATGAAGGGAAGATAGTTTTTTACATGTGGGTTTGTGCTAAACTGATTAAATCAAATTAAATGCTAAGGTAATAGCATTCACTTTCAACTTCATCCAAGTCCCAACCGACAGTTTAGCTCAGTGGTTTAAATATCAATTTGCAGTCGAAAGGTTTTGTTTCATTTTATACCATCCTTCTTTATAGACATCTGTTTGTTTGTGTGTATATTTGTTGAAACTTGACTAATGCATGGAATAATAATGCAACACAAAATGTACTTAGAACAAAATGTATTGAAACAAGAAAGTGTACACAATATTTACATATAGTCTTTTGTATATTCCTGGTAAGACCGTTCCTGGAGAATGTGTTGACGGAGTCGCAGTCGGGCAGAGTCTCTGGTTGAATCTCTTGATTCCTCCCTTCTCCTGGTACCAACCATATTTATATGGTCGGTACTCCACTATGCAAATTAGGTGGATCCTACCACAACAATATTAATAAATGATTGCAAGAATGCGCACATTAATACGAATACATTGTTAAAATCTCCCTGTACTCTATGAAAGAAGAGAGCACAATATCGGAGAAAGGCTGTTTGTAGTGGTAAACAGTGAGAACATATGAATCAACACTGTAGGGTAACGGTCAGTTTCATACGTTTGACGATTTTCAGAATACTAGAAATAGTGACACATCGTCTGAGGATAGCTTGAGAAGAGCAAATGGGAGTCACCATTCCTATGCCCACATTGATTAAATATATATGAGGTTTGTCCGTTTATGTGTGTGTCTGAGAGAGAAAGATGGAGAGAAAGTGTGGATATAGAAATCAACTTTTCAGTCACCATCCACAGTTAATTTCTATGTCCACGATGTTTATATCGACAAATGCTTTTTCTTTCTCTCTCTCTCTCTCTCTCTCTGATAATGAGTATTCTTCTTCAATAAATTAAAAAAAAATAAATATATATATATATATATATATATATATATATATATTCATGAATTATTCATGAAAAAATACAAAAATAAATACAAAGGTTAATGATTTAATTGGCGAGAAATCCATCGTAGCGAACAATTCAAATAATATATAAAAACCCCGAATCTGTTTATGAACGAAAAGATCGTTGTTTTTATAAATTCCTGCAGCATGAGTTCTTATTATTTTTACAAGATTTCGTCTGTTCATACAGACATCCTCACGTATGGAATAGATTTTGTTCTTGTTTTTTCTCTCAGTAATAAGAGGACAACGAAAATATATGTACTGTTGTAATCCGAAAAATGCTATTAGAAATGAGTTATTATTTTTGGAGCGTGCTGTCGCAACGCTGAGTTTGAATTTAAAATTTCCAATTGTGTGTTCTTATACAAATATGGTGATAAGCGAATTCATTTTACTGGTAAATTTTCTGTCAAAGTGGCATGAACTTTATTGTTCAATAATTACAGTAATGTCGCACTTATTATCCAAAGTTGCACTTGGATCAGTTATTTTAATTTCAATAAAGGTGCAATCAATTTACAAATTCATGAATTATTCATACAAAAATCAAATATATATATATATATATGTGTGTGTGTGTGTGTGTGTGTGTGTGTGTGTGTGTGTGTGTGACGGTTTGTAATGAAAAATGTTTCGTTTAATAATCTGGACATATCATGTCTATTTATTTTATATTAATACTCTTGAATTTTGTGATCAACTTCTTAATATTGATATTGATAAGGAAGGAGCTGTAGTTTTTTTGTATTTTTTTATTTTATTTTCCAAGTACTTTCAATTTGAAGATGATCGCAAATGAGATTGAAAATACTTGGAAAAATAAAAGAGAAAGAAATCTACGGCGCTTTCCTCAATGAATTGAATATCAACATTAAGAAGTTGATCAGTGAATTCGAGAGGATTAAAATAAAAATAGACATAATTTGTCTAGATTATAGAACCAAGCATGCTTGAATGAAGATATGATGCCTATATATATATATATATATATATATATATATATATATATATATAAAAATTCTCAGAGTTAGGAAAAACTGTCAGAAAAAGACAATATGTATAAAGGTAAAAAGACAATAGGAAAACTGTATTATTAACCGACACTTTTCGTCCAATGGGAACATTTTCAAGGCAAAAACGAAATGAATTCATTGAAAACAAAGTAACTATTAACAAACAAACAAAATATCCTAGCAAATAGAAGAATTTAGAAAACGATATTTTATTCATATTGTTAACTGAAAACTACGTCAAATATTTGACAAAAGGCGTCAGTTAATAATACAGTTTTCCTATTGTTTTTACCTTTACACACACACACACACACACACATATATATATATATATATATATATATATATATATATATATATATATATATATATCATTCCACCCAAGCAAGTTGATTATACCATTTAGACTCAAGGGGTTACTGAGACGGAAAAAGAATGAAGAGACAGAAAATGATGATTGACGGTACATTTAAATTTTTGAAGACCGTAGATGTCCAGTGAAGCCCAATATATGTCATTTTCGCGCTTTATCTTATAAAGGTATACATTACACATGCATGTTCGTGATATGGTAACAGGTTTTGATAAAAGTCGCGCAGAACCTACTAAGTGGGGCCCAACTCCCAACAATGATGTTTCTCGACTACTTCTGCTCATGAAGAGAGATTCAAAATGCATCAGACCTAGAGGACATCCACAGCTGGTTATTGTCAAGCAAATTACAAGTGAACCTGTGGTACTAAGCTAGATATTTACCATAACTCATGAATAAATATGTATTTTTTAACACTTAAAATCAATTAAGACCATAATCCATGAAAGCCATGTGTGGTATAGCATTACTGTATTTATTATTATTATTATTAGTAGTAGTAGTAGTAGTTGTTGTTGTTGTTGTCGTTGTTGTTGTTGTTGTTGTATTTCAGGGAGCAGCTTGAGAAAAGATTAACACTGGTGTACAAATATAAGAGGACCAATATACCCTATCATGACATCCTATCTGTATATATACCCTCTATATCATGACACCCGGTCTGATAAGGGAATACCAGGCATACGTATAACAGCCAAATTTGCGCGATATATTGACAGGTTTTGTTAAATTCAATGCGCAACATTGCAGATGGGGCCCAGTTAGAAATACATTCAGGTTGGATAACAGTTCGCTCAGATAATCTTCTATTGAGGGTGTTTCGATGTTGGCTTGGCTGCCTCATCCATCAAACTTTAAAAAATCAACCCACACGAAACCGAACCTTAATGGTTTCTTCACATCCTCCACCCATGAACAGAGATGCACAGTGCACCAACCCTCCTCAGTGATGCCAAACTGGTGATGGTCAGACATCCTGACAAGAAAATCTGTGTTATTCAATGGGATACTTACTCTAGCCTATCTGAATTCTTCAAGATAAAACATGTACATGTTTAAGAGCGCCAAGTAATTAAGATTAGAATTCATGAGAGCCATGTCTGATGTAGCATCAGGAAATCTATTATTCTTATAGTTATTATTATCATTTGTGTATGTTATGTTTCCTGATTTGTATCCTGTAGAGACGGGTCCAAACTATGGTCCTTAGGCCCGATAGGAGAATTGTCATTTAATTGATAGCACTTTTCTTAGTACAGGAGATGTTACTAGTAGGGCGAACTTCCGGGCAATTTGCATGTTGATTTTACCTGGGATACTGTTTGTAAAATTGTCCATTACTTTTCTCACAAGGCCCAGAGCTTCGATTACTATTGGTACAGTCTTAGTCATCATCCCCCACATCCTGTTAATCTCGATCTCCAGGTTTTTGTATTTGGACAATTTCTTGATGATTTTATGGAAATGTTTCTCTCAAATGGTCCTGTTATGTCAATAAGCATACACTTCCTGAATTTCTTGTCTTGTTTATAATATCAGGTCTGTTAACTTTTATTTCCGTATCAGTTTGAATTAGCATGTCCCAGAGGATAGTTACATCGTTATTTTAGGACATTGGTTAAAATTTACACAGCCCCCGTTTACACGGGTTCGGGCACAAAGCTTGTCATAGCTGGTCATAGCCACTGGAGGCTGAAAAGCTAAGAAGTGATGACGACTGCGGGAAAAACACAATTTTTTTCAGCCTCACGGATACGGACGACGGAAACCGAGTAAGCAATCGCAAAAAATCCAATTACCATAAATAAAATAAACATCGTTTCCTGAATTATATTTAAATTATTATTAAGAGAAATGTTCTTAAGATGGAGATTTGGCTAGAAAGAAGGGAAGATAGAATTCTCCTGCCAATAACTTATAAATAATGAACTATTCTGATTTGATTGCGTAGAAAAACATATGTAAGAAAGTAAGAAAGAAAGAAAGAAGTATTTAAAGTCTCTTTCAGTGAAATGAAAAAAAGTTCTCAGTTTCAATTTTTTTCATTTGTACTCCTTGCCTTTTAAGATAAGGAACAGCATTCATATCTTTAATTGTTATTGGAATATTTTGTTAAAGTTGTTCAGCTCAAATATTTAACGATGCTATAGGAGAATTTGTACGGATATTTTATTGTGGTAGAACTCACCATTCAATGACTGAAGATTGAAGATTCAACAGAAAATTCAAATAGCAAAACCATGAAATTTTCACTTATCTTATTATTACGCCCTTTGATATCTGTTGTATAGACATTTTCTTCCGGGTCCCAAAAAAGCTCACAAATGGCTTCATGACATTTTCCATTGATTATTATTTGTATTATTATTATTTGCTTCAACATTGAATGATTCCTCGATCGTTTGAGAATTCATGTGCATGTGGATAAATTGTTTCTAACGCCTTTTCAAAACGCTTTTACAGAATCGAATCACCCCATTTACTAATTCAGTTTGGTTAATTGATAATGTGAGTTATAATTTCGTATGCGTATACTATTCCATTCCGATGATGCAAACAGAAAAATCGATTCAAAGGTGGCAAAAGCAAAAAAGCAATAAATTTTATTTCATAGAGGAAGAATTATTTGTAATAGAATATACTGTTTCTTATTCATTAGTATATATACGGGTGGTGGAAAAGTTCTCAGCCAAGAATAAGGCTTGGAAATTTGATCATATTTTGAAAAGTGGGTCGAGCAGTAAACTTTTCAGCACTCTGTACATATCTACTGTCAGTACGTTGTAGATATAAACTTCCTGTCTGGAGATATCGAATTGGTAGAAACCGCGGTAGTAGAAACCGCGGTAGTAGAAACCGCGGTAGTAGAAAGGTTGATTTTCTTATAAATTTTATATCTTAAATTGTTTTTTTTATTTTTTGAATTCGTATTGAGCACTGATTTAACAATTCTTTAACAAGATTTTATTTTCCAATTATATATATATATATATCAGGCACGTGCCGTCAGTAATTACTCATGGTAGAAAACTTGTGATCTTTATGTAGTAAATCCTTAAAAAATAAATTATTTTGCATCTTCGTTGTTGTTGTATAGGCAGAAAGAATGCACTTAAAAAATTTTTTGATAAATTCAATCATCAAGATGTGGCTTTTTTTTTAAAATCATTTCACCCCATAGAAGGCATTAAAGCCACTAAGACACAAGGGATTACTGAGAGTGAAAGAATAAGAAACAAACAGAAACTTATTAAGGAACGAGAACAATAGGAGAGTAATCAAGAAGACAGTAGATAACGATTGACATTGCATTTAAATTTTTGAAGATCAAACTTGGTTGAAAAGCATGGAACCAGAAGAGATGAGAATTCCACAAACGAAAGATGTAGAGAAAAGAAACAGTTATTATAGAATTTAAGGTTATATATAGCCAATTCAGTTTTGAATTGACGAGACCTTCTTGCCAATCTAGTACAGCATTTAAATTTATAACGTTTAGTTACCATAGCGGAGAGCCCATCCGAACAATTGTCATGAAAGTAATTATAAAAAAAGGCACAGGCAAACTACTTTGCGACGATGGGAAAGTGACTGAAGTCGAGCTGCCAGGACAGGATTAATAATATTGCTGATTCTTCTTCGGATTTAAAAGAGAATCTCTAACTACATAGAAGGAGCAACGGACCATATGTGGCAGCAATATTTAAAGCATGGACGATTGGTAGATTTATACATATGTAAGATAGAGAAACATTGCACGACATAGTTAACCAACTTTCCTAGCACCAGACATAGCAATCAATTCCGTATAATCTTACCAGTTCATGTCAGCAGAGAATGTTATCACAAGTAGGCTCAACGAATCACTATCCTGTAGGTTAGCATCAGCCATGCTGCTGAAAGGCAAAAAGGAGTATCTCAGATGAATAATAGAAAGAAGTTTCGTTTTGGAGGCTTTAAAATTGACAATCTATTCCTTGCTCTAGATTGTAGTTTTTTTTTAGATCAGCTGCCAATTTGACCAGAACTGATCAGACTTACTATTTAATTTTTATTGTACCTTTTCCATTCCTCGAATAAGATGTTTGACACCTAAACCAATATTGTGGATTAACTGTCCAAAGTTCATGTTTTTTTTTTCGTTTTTAGTTCAAGTATTTTCAAATATCTCAGCCATTATCAAAATCTGGAGTTTAAATATATATATTTCAAATATACCGTTTCAATATATATATATATATATATATATATATATATATATATATATATATATATAAGGGACACCGAACTGAGGTCAACACTGAGTGGCGGTAGTTTGTTTCATACTTAAACGCAATCATCAGGCTACTTTTATGTGAATATACTCTCTATATTGCTGCCATATTTGGTCTGGTGCCCCTGCTTTTCATCTCGAGCTTCTTGAGAAAATATAATGGATCAGTAATATAATCGATCCTGACTTGGCAACTCCAGTCATTTTTTAACTGACGTGGCGTCGCTTCCCTCTGTCTTTTCAATAAATATTTCCATGGTACCTTCTCTATTGAGCTTTTTCCCCTGGTTCCCCGACTACATAAATTGTGTTACTAAATTGGCTCCTAGGTCCCACCCGTTTACTGTTGAACTAGCTAAGTTAAACCGCCACTTCTACTCTGACAGTTTCTTTCCTCGCACTCCCCCTGTTGAACTAGCTTTGTTTACTTCCTTCCCTCATAACGATAATCTTCAAAAGTTTTAATGCAACGTCAATCGCTATCTCCTGTCTTCTTGAATCCCTTTCCTCTGTTTTCCCGATACTTAGTCTTTTCTTTTACTTTCAGTCCCTGTAGCCCCCTGCGTACTAGTGACATTTCCGCCTTGTTAGGTGTGATATGATTAAAAAAATATATAACGTGCCTTAAAACTTTAAAACAAAATATTTTATGCACACTGACTACTAACAATTCGAAAAATAATTTGTAAAAACCAAAATGGATGACAGGAGTTTGAAGATTGTCAATCATTAAGAATATGTTGATCATCTGGATTGAAAATCTGCTGGTATTAATCGGAATTGAAACAGTAGCCATTGGTACTAGTGGCAAATACTCAGCTACAGTGCCACGCAAAATTTTACAACACATTACAAAAAAATGTTTCTTTAGGTATTTCTAACACAATTAGATTAATTTTACTGCTAATAATACATATGTGTAAGCCTTTAGTCGAACAATCAGATAAAATAATCAATAAAAATATCCCACATACAAAAACATATATATTATAACACAAAAGTTTAAAATACATTTATTAAATCATCTATTAATATTTCGTAGCGTAACCGTTATTGCTAATTACAGCATGTAGGCATTTAGAGTAGTTTCCAATGAATTTCTTGCATGCATCTTGGCTAATATTTTTCCATTCTTAAGGACAAAATTCCTTTAGTTCATGCAAGTTTTGAATGTTCCTTCTTTGAATTCTCAATTTCAGCTCTCTCCATAAATTTTCAATCGAGCTGAGATCTGGAGATTGGCTTGGCCATTTTACAATGTCTATTCTATGAATTTAACCATGGTTTCTTAAGCTTTTCAATATGTTTAGGATCATTGTCTTGTTGAAGGACTCAACCTCATTTCAAACCCGGCGAATGTGCATTCTGACGTAAATTTCTCTCCAAAATATTTCTATATGCTCCGTTCATCCTCCCTTCTATTATTTCACTGTCCCCTACACCTTGAGCAATAAAGCAACCCTATTCTTAGGCGAATATTCAATAACCTTCTCCTGACCTTTGCCACAGCATTTCTGCCAAAAAGTTCAATTTTTGTCTCGTCTGACCAAAGTACATTTTCCCAAAATGCTACATATTTGATACAATGCTCGTTTGCAAAGTCTATCAAGAATGTGTTTTCGCTTAAGTGGTTTTTCCTTGGAGTCCTCGAAAAGATGTCATATTAATGAAGTGAATGACTAATTGTATCCGTACTCTCTTTTACTCCACTCACTTCTAATCCTCCATGAAGTTCTTTAAGCGTATTTTGGGGCTCGTTGCAACTTTTCTCGCCAATAATCTTGCCCTACGTTCCGTTCCGTTACCAAATATTTGGGGGGGGGGCGAATGGAATGATAAGTCTTCCAGTGACGAATTATCGTACCAACTGAACTCAATGGCACTTTTAAATGTCTAGATAACTTCCTATAACGAAGACCATTTGTATGAATGTCAACAATACATTTACAGAGTTCTTGATAAATTATTTTGCTTTTCCCCATTCTGTCGATGTTTAAAGGACGGTTGACAGAAAACGTATGACACAATATTTTTAATCATTCCTAAAAGTAATCATAAAATTAATCTGGAATGTTCTAAAAAGCAACCCCATCCTAATTTGGAACATTCTAGTAAAATTTGAAAAAAGGTGTTGTAAATAAAAAAAAAAAAAATGTGTTGTAAACTTTTGAGTTACTAAATATAATTTTTTCTTCTTTTTTGAAGTTTTTAAAAACTCTGATTGTTTGACTGAATACCTAAATATATGTTCTGCAAGCAGTAAAACTTTAATTAATGTAATTGTATTAGAAATACCGAAAAAACATTTTTTTGTAATGTGTTGCAAACTTTTGCGTGACACTGTATCTATTCCAAGAAAGCTTCACGAGATTAATCCTCCCCATTCTCTCTCTCTCTCTCTCTCTCTCTCTCTCTCTCTCTCTCTCTCTCTCTCTCTCCCTCATTGTGTACTTTTTTCATTCCTGTTTTTATGCTAAGAATTTATCAGTCATCCAATGAGATAAATGTCTTTTTTTTTTTTTTTCACAGAATTATTATCTTTGGTAATCAACGAAATTTATTAGGATTCGCTGATTCGAAATTGAATTGTCACGATCGCCATCTCATGATTTCTCGCCGAAGCTTTTTTATGCAATGCATTTATACAGAGGCCTGTCTAAACCAGCCTGTATTTTTTTTCATTGCCTTTTGTATATTCATA
Source organism: Acanthosepion pharaonis (assembly GCA_903632075.3). NCBI lineage: Eukaryota > Metazoa > Mollusca > Cephalopoda > Sepiida > Sepiidae > Acanthosepion > Acanthosepion pharaonis. The sequence continues at coordinate 1,378,498 of CAHIKZ030005641.1, forward strand.
GTCTTTCTACCGTTTCATTTTTCTTTCCTTGGTTTTAACACAAATTCTTTTATATCGATTTAGAAGTCTCTTTTCGTTTTTACCCATCGTTAAGTTCTGTTCTTTAACTACATTTACAAAGCTTAGCTTAGTAAATCTATATTATAATAATCTGATTTCTGTCCATAATCATCACGTAGACGAAATCGCATCAGAACGGGATTTTTGTTTGCGTAATACTGTTAAAATATTAAAGAATAAACTGCCATTGTACTTGAAACACCGGTTTAAAAATATTTTCAAATTATGTATAAATCGACATAAAAAGATTTGTTCAATTCGAATAGGTTATTGGTTAACAGGTCCGCCTTGGGTTCAGTTACTAGAGCCTATAGGAAATAATAAAATCCCAATTTAGTCTTAAAACTTTTCAAAAAGTCAACATACACCATGGTTACTGGTTAATTTAGTCAATAATCAATGATTTCATTTGAGGTATTAAACAGTGAGACATCCCGTAAAACTCACTGTTCTCTGAAACCATCCAAACGGCGTCCTTTTTTAATTTAAATGGAGCTTACTGCTGTAATTTGGTCAACAAGACAGGCTTGTTTAGAATATATCGTACTAGGCTTGTTTAGGAATATATCGTTCAGGCGTTTGTTGCAGTCAGTAATATTCACAGTTTCCTTCATGAGTATATACATTTGTCGCCTTTAGTAAATACATTTATGAATAATAAGTGTCCTTGAACACTTCGCCGTTGTATAAACCGGTGCATAAATTAGCCTAGAAAAAAAAGACGGATGTCTAAATAATAATGTTTAAATTACATTTCCTTACAAGATAACTTGAGTTATTTGGTATTCAGGCAGGATCTATATATTACAAAATCGTTTATCTGAATAAGAATAGATTTCATGAAAATTAGCATTATTACATAAAAAATAAATTTATTAATAGAAAATGATTTTATATCGAGCCAAACGTTGCATTTGAGCTAGCATTTATAAAACATGAAGCAAATAGGGCGAGAATATGGTTTGTATCCACACACATCATAGGAGTAGTGGTAGTAGAATTGTAGGCTTGTTTTCACGAATATAAAAACAGGAATAATAGATGTATAAAATACAGAGATGGCCTGATGAATTGTATAGTAATTTCATACAATTTTATTTATGTATTTGTGTGTATCAGCGTGTGTGTGTTTTACATTAAAATTGTGATAATGTTCATGTTATAAAAGGAGTAATTCACTCCGTATCATCACAAGTCCTATTATAGATACACACGTGTTGTTATCCCGACAGTTCTTGGGAGAAGGGAATGAATCCTACGTCTTTTGGCGGGATGTCTGTACTTCCGACAGGAACAGTCTCTATTACATGCTGGGAATAATTTCATCATTTTTATTTTTTATTTATTTAATTTATTTTAAACGAGGTTTAAATTTTATTATTATTATTTTATATTTTATTTTTATTTATAATAATAACAATTTTTCCTACAAGAACACTAAAA